>CAIGQZ010033189.1:7801312-7815484 GCA_903798205.1 Danio tinwini
AATAATAATAATAATAATAATAATAATAATAATAATAATAATAATAATAACAATAATAAATAAATAAATTTGAGAGAGACAGAAAAGGAAAACAAATATTAAGGGGTAGAAGTACGGAAAGACTGAATTATAATGTGGCAAGTATTTATGTATATTTAAGTATTTTATTTATTTTTTTTTATTTTTTTTTCTTACCTCTACCTGACCCCCTGTCCCCCCTCCCCTCCTGTCTGTGTACTGATGAAGGTGTTGTTGGGGAGTGGCTTCAGGCAAAGAGGATCTTCAATGGAGATGTATTCTGATAATAAGTTTTTCCAGGATGAAATGTGAATGGTATTTCTTGATTTCCAGTTCATGAGGATAGTTTTCTTGGCGACAGACAGATAATTAAAAAATTATAATATTTTATAATAATATAATAATATTTTTATAACTGGAACGACCAGTTTTTTTTAAATTATTGATTTAATTAATTCATTCATTCATTTATTGCATGCATTTGTTTTTTTTTCTTTCAGCTTAGTCCCTTCATTTCCAGGGGTCACCACAGTGAAATGAACTGCCAGCTATTCCAGCATATGTTTTATACAGGGGATGCCCTTCCATCCACAACCAGTACTAGGAAACACCCATACACTCTCACATTTACACACTACAGCCAATTTTGTTTACCCAATTCAATCACCAGAAGGAAACCCAAGCGAACATGTGGAGAACATACAAACTTCTCACAGAAATGCCAACTGGCCAGCTAGAACTCGAACCAGTGACCTTTTTGCTGTGTGGTGGCAATGCTAACCACTAAGCCACCGTGACATCCTTGATTTACTTTATTTAATAAATAATAATAAAATAAAATTATAATAAATCATTTCATCATTAGCTATCCCAAAATTATGTCATGTACTCACCTTTCACTTGTCACAAACCTGCTTGAATCTTTTTTTTTTCTGTTGAACACACAAAAAAAATGAAAACATGTAACCTCTAACTTGTGTAGTATTTGTTTTTTCTAGTATGGAAGTAGGTGACATGGTGGTGCAGTGAGTAGCACGTTGCCTCACAACAAGAAGGTCACTGGTTTGAGCCTCGACTGGGTCAGTTGGCCTTTCTGTGTGGAGCTTGCATGTTCTCTCCATGTTCGTGTGGGTTTCCTCCGGGTGATCCGGTTTCCCCAACAGTCCAAAGACATGCGGTACAGGTGTATTGGGTATGCTAAAATTGACCGTAGTGTGTGAGTGAATAAGTGTGGATGTTTCCCAGTGATGGGTTGAAGCTGGAAGGGCATCCGTTGCATAAAACATATACTGGATAAGTTGGTGGTTCGTTCTGCTGTGTGGTGACCCCAGATTAGTGAAGGGACTAAGCCGAAAAGGTACTGGGTACTTCGAATCATCTTGACTATCAGTGAATACGTTCACATTTATATTTATATTCCTGTCTGCTTTTGACAATTTGGTGGATTCTTGTGACTGAATAACACTTTAAGGTTAGTGTATGCTTCATTTAGCAGTTTTTGCTTCTGTCAGCTTGCCATTTAAATAGACAAAATGATGCGGTGGCACAGTAGGTGGTGCTGTTGCCTCACAGCAAGAAGGTTGCTATTTTGAGCCTCGGCTGGGTCAGTTGGCATTTCTGTGTGGAGTTTGCATGTTCTCTCCGCATTCGCGTGGGTTTCCTCCGGGTGCTCTGGTTTCCCCCACAGTCCAAAGACATGCGGTACAGGTGAATTAAGTAAGCTAAAATTGTTTGTAGTGTATGTGTGTGAAAGAGAGTGTATGGGTGTTTCCCAATGATGGGTTGCAGCTGGAAGGGCATCTGCTGCGTAAAACATATGCTGGATAAGTTGGCGGTTCATTGAACTGTGGCGACCCCAGATTAATAAAGGGACTAAGCCGAAAACAAAATAAATGAGTATGGAAGAATTTAGGTAATTTTTTTCCAAAAAATATCTCACTACGTTGAACAGAAAAAGCCCGGAAACCACTTGAGTGTGAGTAAATCTTATTTTTTTGGGTGAACCCAAAAATCTTTGGGGTGTCTTTAATTTCTTTATTTTAAACAGTTATGTAAAATCTCATTGGTCTAAAATATATATTAAACGACACTGTAAAATGTTTATTCGTAAATTATCTGTTTTCTGTATTTTGTGATTTTTATTTTCCCATTTATTTATGCTTTTGCATTGCATTATGTGACCTTGATCTTTCAAAAGTGACTTTTATTAACATTTTAATAGTTTAAAGGGATATATTGTCTGGGTTGGTGTTGTATATTTTGCTACAAAACCTTGTAATAAACTGCCAGTAATTTTTCTGTTATTTTACAGACTTATTTTTCTATATATAATTTCAAACTACTAAAATGTCAATAAAAAAGTCACTTTGTTAAACTGTAGAGTTGAATTTTCACCATCAAAATTTGACAGAGCAGAGATCGACATCATATAATGCAATTCACAACCGTAAACAAACGGAAAACACTCGTGAATCACTACATATGGAACCTGTTTGTTAACACTTTTTCACAGCGTACATTTTATATATATTTCATGAGACAGTTACAATTTTTTGATAACACAATGTCCTTGTTTCTGTGTTCTTACCACAGTAATTACAAATAATTATAAATTAATTACAAGCAACTAACCCTAAACCTAACCCACATTCTAATCCTAACCATACAATAAGGACATGTAATTAATTAATGTTGCTCAGTATTCAAATGAGTAGCTACACAGTGACAAGAACACAAAAAATAAAGTGTGACGTAGCTTTTAAAAGAAAATATTTAATTGCACCTGTTTAATTCCACATTCCAGTGGTGATTCCAACTTGTATGTGAAAATGCTTGTTAAAGGACTCTTTATAACCCTGGTGAGTAAACGGTCGCCAGCTTGCAGTAGCACAGGAGCGTATATTGAATTTGGTTGCAGGCATGTGTGTGCTCATTGTAAAGCTGATTCTTTTGTAGGGAACAGCCAGCATCAGCAAATACTTCAGGCTTTGTCCTGTCCTATATACAGAGAAGCAGACTCACACAGACGATTCTACCCACTGCAGCTGGACAAATTTGTTGTGGGTTGGATTTTGATGGAGGGCTTTAGAATCCCGTTTGATGAGACCGGAAAGTTATAAATGGCGGTTTCTCATGCTGCATCCAGCCACATCCTATGTTTGCGGAGTGTTATTATGCATAAGTGTAATTGTTTACAGTGCATGTTAATGAGTGCGTATTGACGATTTGCATACTATCTGACCTAATCTACACCTATAAATAAATGCATGAAATGGTACGTTCAGTAATAATTTACTGAATCATGTGCATTCTCACTGAAGACTTCAGTGTCAAAGTCAAGGCCTATTATTTGAACAGTCGTGAAAACCTAATCAAGTAATATATTTTTATACCTAGCCATATGTTTTATGTTTACAGTCATGTACCACAGGAGAGAAAAATCTGAATCAGAATCAGAATGAGCTTTATTGCCAGGTATGTTCACACATATGAGGAATTTGTTTTCGTGACAGAGCTTTTGCAGTGCAACAGAATTACAGAAACAGGACAAAAAACAGATATTAAATATATAAAAAAAATAGAAGTAGTGAATGCAAAAATACAAATTGACAAGTGTATACACAGCTATATTACTATATACAGCATTATATGTGCAAATTGGCATGTAAAGTGTGTTGTTAAATAAGTGTATGTGTGTATAAAAAGTGTGTAGCGGGTAGTGATGTTGGTTCCACAATTATTATCATCAAGTGTTCATGAGATGGATTGCCTGAGGGAAGAAACTGTTTCTGTGTCGGGCTGTTCTGGTGCGCAGTGCTATGTAGCATCGACCAGAACCTTCTGGCTGAACCTCGACCAGAACCTTCGTGCTGGGTGTGAGCCATCCAGAGTGGTTTTAGCAGCCCTTCTGCTGGAGGGTTGTACCAATAATTTGCTCAGCAGTCAGAACTATTCGACGTAGTCTTGAGATGTCTGATTTGGAAGCTGAGCTAAACCAGACAGTTATTGATGTGCAGATGACTGATTCAGTGATGGAGGTGTAGAACTGTTTCAGCAGCTCCTTTTGGAGGTTGAACTTCATCAGCTGATGAAGAAAGTACAGCCTCTGTTGAGCTTTTTTGACAATGGAGTCAATTTGAGTGTCCCACTTCAGGTCCGGAGAGATGATGGTGCCAGGAACCTGAATGACTCCACTGCTGCCACAATGTTTGTTCATGATGCTTAGTGGGAGGAGAGCAGGGGGGTTTCTCCTGAATTGTTATAGCAGCTCCTTTGGGAGGTTGAACTTTTTCAGCTGATGAAGAAAGTACACCCTCTGTTGAGCTTTTTTGACAATGGAGTCAATGTGAGTGTCCCACTTCAGGTCCTGAGAGATGGTGGTGCCCAGGAACCTGAATGACTCCACTGCTGACACAATGCTGTCCATGATGCTTAGTGTGGGGAGAGCAGGGGGGGGGTTCTCCTGAAGTCCACTATCATCTCCGCTGTTTTGAGCGTGTTGAGCTCCAGGTTGTTGTGACTGCACCAGACAGCCAGTTTCTTAACCTCCTGTCTGTAAGCAGGAATGGTTCAAAAATAAAAAGTTTGTTATTTATTACTCACCCTCCTGTCATTTCAAACCCCTGAATACATTCGCTCACTATCAGAACACAAATTAAGATATTCTGGTACTTGGTTTCAAGAGCCAAGGGAAAGACGGAGTGGTAGGCGTAAAGGTAACGGTATCAGTATAATATAGAATTGGGATTGTACGGTGGTCGAGAAAGCTTAATGTGCTGCATTTTAAGAAAACGCCCAATTACAAAAAACGCCTGCAAATTAAGAAAAGATCTTCATCCGTTTGACAGCACACATGCTGCAAATCCTCACAACACCAACAAAAATGCACTGCATTTTCACACAATGCAAACAATTAGTAAAATGTGCTGCATTTTCTCACAACCCAAACAATTTACGAAAATGCACTGGATTTTCTCACAACACAATGGAAATGTGTCAAGAGTACCCTAAAAAGTGACAGACCCGGCTATTGAGGTTATGGTTATTTAGGCTAATAAATACTAAAGACACTGGAATTTGGATCATAAAAATAAAAAAATAAATAAATAAATAAAGGATAACCTACAACTTCACTGAGTTTTTGGGTTCCTTTAAAAAAATGTTGTGTTCCGTCCTTCTTGTGTTATGAGAAAATGCAGCATTTTCTTTTTCTTAATTATTTGCATTGTGAGAAAATGCAGCGCGTTTTATTAATTGTTTGCGTTGTGTGAAAATGCAGTGCGTTTTTTAGAATGTTTGCGTTGTGAGGATTTGCAGCATGTGTGCTGTCAAACTGATAAATAACTTTTTCCTACTTTCCTGTTGTTTTTTGTAAATGCATGTGTTTTTTTTATTGCAGCACGTCAAGCTCTCTTGGCCACCATAGAATTGAGCCTAAGTATTTGTGTTAAAACTAAAGAATACTTTAGACTTTAGCAACTATCAAGAGCACTATAAAAACTAAAGCAATTTATTCTACCAGAACATCCAATCAAAAATCATTGCAATCACCCAGAAGAAACCACAAAACCATACAAACCACTTAGCCACACCCAGGAACCATCAAGAAGCCATAGCATTCAGTTGATGTCTTTGAAAGCTTATCTTCTCCATGAAAGAAGTGTATCTGATATAAGGCCACTTTTAATACTGTTAGTGTTAGTCAGCCACCCTGAAGCTGTAAATGTACTGTAATAAACATAAATCACAGACACCATTAAGAGGGTGCTTACAGTAAACAAACGTCTCAGTTTGTGTACTGGAATTTATGATCCCAATGTTCGTGACTAGTCTGAAGGGCCATTCCCATAGTACTTTTCTGTTACCACACTACTGTAATAAATACAAACTAACTCTGTTCATGAAAGCTGGAGCCACCCTCATTTGTAAATCTTGAATCTTTCCCCTGTACATAATAAAACAAAAAAACATCGGCTTATCTCAAAACTGACCCTGTGATTAATATGGAAAGACAATAAATCAAAATCAGTTATTAGAGATGAGTTATTAAAATATTATGTTTAGAAATGTGTTGATAAAATCTTCTCTCCAATGAAAAAAGGGGAAAAAATAAACAAGGTGGCTAAAAATTCAGGTGGGGCTAATAATTCTGACTTCAACTGTACATATATACATATATATACACAGTTAAAGTCAGAATTATTAGCCCCCCTGAAATCCCCCCCCCCCCGTTTATTTTTTCCCAATTTCTGAACAATTCTAAACATAATAGTTTTTTAATTTTTTTTTTGTTTTAACTTATTTATAATAACTGATATCTTTTATCTTTGCCACGATGACAGTAAATAACATTTTACTAGATATTTTTCAAGACACTTCTATACAGCCTAAAGTGACATTTAAAGGCTCAACTAGGTTAATTAGGTTAATTAGGTTAACTAGGCAAGTTATTGTATAACAATGGTTTTTCTGTAGATTATCGGGAAAAAAAACTCCTTTGGGGGGCTAATAATTTTGACCTTAAAATGGATTAAAAAAAATAATAACTGCTTTTATTCTAGCCAAAATAAAACAAATAAATAATTTTTCCAGAAGAAAAAAATATTATCAGACATACTGTGAAAATTTCCTTGCGCTGGTAAACATCATTTGGGAAATATTTAAAAAAGAAAACAAAAAATCAAAGGGGGGCTAATAATTCTGACTTCAACTGTATGTGTGTGTGTGTGTGTGTGTGTATGTGTATATAACAGTATGTATGTATGTACAGATGTCACTACTTCAATTTGTACCTTTTACTGCCGCTCTTACCGCTGTATATTTACCAGTATTCGGGTACAGAAATTGAATGCAAAATGCAACAAAATGCAAAAAAAAAAAATGCTTTTCTTACTTTGTTTTGTCTTGTTTCTTGTCCAAATATGAAAAATATTCTTAGGCCAAGTCAAAATAATGTTTAGTTTTCACCGTAAGAAGTAATAAAGATTTTTTTGCTTGTTTTAAGGAAATTATCTGCCAGTGGGGTAACTGAAATAATCTTGTTTTTGCTTTGAAATATAAATATTTGTGCTAGTAAATAACAAAAATTCTAAGTAAGAAATGTTTTTTTTTCATAAATCATGCATATTGCATATAAATACAGTGATTAAATACAATTCTGTAGCTTCTGGTCAATTATAATTCAGACTGGACATTGCATATCTTTGCAATGTCACTATTGAGGATGCGCACATTGCAAAATCGATGCTGAATCGATATATTAAAGAAAGCTGAAAAGCTGAAGGTTTCCAACATCCTTCAGTATATCTTCTTTTGTGTTCAACAGAACAGAGAATTTAAACTGGTCTGAAACAAGTCGAGGTTGAGCAAATCACCAACATCTTGGATGGCCTGAGGGTGAATTAACAGCAAATAGCTTTTACTTTATAGCTTATACTGAACCTAGAATATCTCTTTGAAGTTCACAGATGGGATACAGGTCCGTCTTTCCTGTGAAGATCCATCCATAAATCAGAAACTGCACTAACAATATTGCTTTGTTGTTGCTCCTCTGGTAGGGTTCCGTGCTTGTTTCCTTTTCCTTGGCAGGACGCTTACCCCTAAAGGCCAAAGCAAAGCCAAGACTACAAAGAACCAGTGAGAAACTTAACTGCACAAGTTTCCTCTTCCTTAATCACTCTGTTTTTTCTGATCCGTATGGACAGGAAGTCACTGAAGACAGCTCGACCAAATCAACCTATGATGGTTCAGCAAAAAAAAATTAACTAAAAATACATACAAAATAGAGAAAGTAAAGCTATTCTTCTTGTAAACAAAATCTTATTCATTCAAACATCCTTTTAAGACTACAAAAAAGAAGAGATTAAAGGAGCTGAGCATAATTTCATGTTATGTAACTCTATCTGCCATAAACCATTGCCTTAATAAAGCCATCCTGGTCTTATGCAATCATTTAATTACGTAGACGGTCAGACTAAAGTGTAGAACTTTGAGCTGACTCATTCCAGCTCGACTGCAATCAGATTATACTAGAAACATCCCATTAACTCATCGACATTGAATCACCACGTTGTTCTAGAAAACATCATTGTGGATGTGAGAGGAGATGTTTACAGAGGAAGTGACTGTCCTGACCTTGTGCAAGCTTTGTTATCTAAGACAACACCTAGGAGACGAAAACACACAGGCAGCATTCTCTTCTGATAAAACTCAGTGGAGATGATTAGTAATGCTGTTTTAATTTATTCATGAAGAGTTTCATAATCCCAGAATTGGATTTAGGGATCTTGGTAATTCTCGAGTTTGCTTACGTTCCTTCCTGTACTATGTACTTTTCAGAATTTGTTTGTTTGGAATCGTGTGTAAATGCATACAGAAAGTATTCATAGCGCTTCACTTTTTCCACATTTTTTGTGTTTTATGTTACTTTTACTTTATTCCAAAATCGATTATATTAATTTATTTCCTTAAAATTCTACACAATACACCATAATGTCAATGTGAAAAAAAAACCCTGAAAAATCACATGTACATAAGTATTCACAGCCTTTGCTCAATACTTTGTTGATGCACCTTTGGCAGCAATTACAGCCTCGAGTCTTTTTTGAATATGATGCCACAAGCTTGGCACACCTGTCTTTGGGAATTTTTGCCCATTCCTCTTTGCAGTACCTCTCAAGCTCTATCAGGTTGGATGGGAAGCGATGGTGTACAGCCATTTTCAGATCTCTCCAGAGATGTTCAATAGGATTTAGGTCTGGGCTCTGGCTGGGCCACTCAAGGACATTCATCGAGTTGTTGTGAAGTCACTCCATTAATATTTTGGTAGTGTGCTTAATAGGCCTATTGGATCAATCCCTTCACTATTAAACTGACTTAATGAAGTAAACAATGTTTGATAACAATAACTTTTCTCTGCCACTTCGTTCACCTATAGGGGAAGTTGTGGCCTAATGGTTAGTGAGCTGGACTTGTAACTTAAAGGTAACTTGTGTTTCTTTTTGAGTTACAAATTGCAATCCATCTATCATTTGTACAGTATACTCATTCTCCCAAGATTCTGTCAGTTCGTACCTGGAAGAGTCTCTGTTTACCCTCTTAAAAACACCAGTTCACCATATTTAGGTGTTTTATATTTCTAAAACTCCTCTGCATTTCCACCTGTGGCACCAAGGCACTCAAGCTTGGGCAAATAATGGAGAAAGCACCCATTAGAGACCTCAAATTTAAGATGTCGTCATGCACTGTAGACTTCTCACAAAGTATTTTACAATATTTTAAAATGCTAAAATACAAGACACTAAAGTATTTGATCCAAAATATAAACCCATTTTCATCAACCCAATTAAATACAAAAGACAATATACTATTTTGTATGTGAAATACATATTTGAAATACATTTATCATAAATACTGCCCAAACCTGTTCAGTTGTATGAAAATGTAAGATTTTTAAAAAGAGATGTGGCACCAAACCCCACGCCTAAACCCAACCGTTATTGGAGGATTCGCAAGTCGTCCTAAAATGTACAAACAAGATAGTACAAATTCATACGAATTAACCAATAAATCAAAATGTTATGAATTGGCATGAGTTTGGATTTTGCACTATTTAAAATGACAAACTTGACATGTGCACTGAATTTTTTTTTTTTAAGATGATTCCTTGTATTTACTAAATTATTTTAAGTTAAGTGGTTGTAACAAAACTATTTATTTGGGCTGAATTTAAGCAAACTATTTAAGTTACTTAATTTACTCAATTTTACTAAACATTACAACATTAAATTAAGTTTGTTTGTTTAAATTCAACATGAATAAATAGTTTGCAACAATTTTGCAGACATGTTTTTTTTTTTTTTTGGTTGATGCTTGACGTGATTAAAGTTAATCTTTACCAAATTCCTTTTTTTTTTATTCAGGTGTTTTATCACTTCCGGCTCATTTCAGCCCATACACAGAAGGACGTCAGACAGGATTGGAGACCAGAGAAGATGCGTATGCTGAACTGGAGCTGCGGACACTCGAGCAGGCCTTACTGGCTACGTGTGTAGGCAGCATCTCAGAACTGAGTGAGTATCTAACTTCCTTCCTGTCTGTCTGTCTGGTTTTATCTGTAGATACAAGATTACAATTATATCAAAATACATGGAATTTAACCTTGCCTATACACTATTTGCTCTGGAACAAATAACAGTATAATAGGATTAAAGATTGCCCAGTAGATATCTCCAAATCATATTGTTTTGCTTGTTTAACCACCATTGAGACATCAGCGACAATGGAAAATCCCAATATAACTGGCTGAGATGGGGCAGTTCTTCTCAACAGAGTAACAGGGAGCTTACATCTCTAAAACTGTATAAACATATAATAGGTTTTGAATCAAATAGGCACCATAAGTAAGGGATAAAATACACTGAATTGTTCTTACAGCATAAAGCCAAACAGGGTTATCAGCAGCCCCTGCATTTAGATTGGTGTTGGATTGCTGTTGTATTAGCCTGAAGGGATTTATTCTGCAATAACAACCACCTGGATCTACTTTATCCTGCTTATTACAAGGGTACTCACAACAATATTTCATGGCAATTTGTAACTTTTTGATTTAGCAGCTATTTCATATGAATTTGTACGATCTGATTCGTACAATTTAGTACAATTTGCTCATCCTCCAATGTCAGTTGGGTTTAGGGGTGGGGTTTGGTGCCTTTTAAAAATCGTACATTGTTGTACCACTAACATTAGCCACTGGGTACTTGCCACAAAACGTAAATGTTAGATAAGAAACATTGTTCTGAGCCATAGTCATTTATTTAAAGGTCCCGTGAAGTGCTTTGAAATGTGCATTTTTTTTAATGTAATCTTGACAAAACATGAAGAGAGGGCGTGGCATAATGTAGCCCCTCCCCCTTTTTGAAAACAGCCAATAGTGTTTTGTTTTATCAAAGCTCTGCCAGTGAGAGTTAAGCCACGGTCACACTGGGCTTTTCTCCCCATAGACTTCCATTCATATGCACGCGAATGCGTCAGACCGGAAACGCAGGGTCACCCGTCAGAGTTTTGCAGGTTGCTGAGGTGCAAAGTTCAAGCTTGGTGAACTCTGACCTGCGAAATCACATCACTTGACTGCGTGAGACCAATCCAGGATCAAAACATGACCTCTCTGAACAGAAATTTAAAACATGGAGCAATCGCTCGCTTTTGTTAATGTCTATTCATCTTGTCTATTCATCTCCTGCAGCTCCACAACAAATGCATCAAATAATTATTAGGAAAGTTCTTACTGTAGTTTTTCCTCACAAACGTTACGTGAGATCAGCTTCTTTTATGTCTGTCAGTTGTCTGAGGCAGCCGAGGGCGGAGACTGAGGCACACATGTGGGAACAGTGGGCGGGGAGGACTAGCCTTAAAGGCCCAGTACACAAAAACAGCAAAAAGCTGCTGAGAGCCATAAAATACAAACTAGTAAAAACTGTAATAAATAATCTGATGGGTGTTTTATTTTAAAACTTTACAGACACATTCTGGGGACACCAAAGACTTTTATTAAATCTGGAAAAAGGGGTAACCTAGGTGCCCTTTAATGTAGTTTATTTTGCCTTTTTTATTAATAAACCCATATTGTTTCTGGCAGTGGAGTCCTCGCTCCTTTTCCCCACTACAAACTGTGACAGGAAGTACCCAGATGATCTTGTGTTAATAGTTTTCAGAAGTTGTTATTTGGAAATAAATACCTTGGAATGTCATGACTGACCAATCGGAATAAAGTATTCCAGACAGCTGTGTAACAATAGTTAGTAAACCACATATTTAATTTAAATAACTCCATTTGGACCTGAAAAACTCATATAGCTAGATTTCTTGGCAGAAATGCAGCAGTATTTTTTTATTTTATTTATTTATACATTTTTTAGTTTTTTTTTTTTTTTGGCTCAGTCCCTTTATTAATCTGGGGTTGCCACAGTGGAATGATCCACCAACTTATCCAGCATATGTTTTACGCAGCTGATGCCCTTCCAGCTGCAACCCATACACTACGGACAATTTATCCTATACCCAATTCACCTATACTCCATGTCTTTGGACTTGTGGGGGAAATCTGAGCACTCTTTTTTTTATTTTATTTTATTTTTTTATTAATTTAGTATTTTTAAGTTTCAGTCCTCTGCAATGACACACGCTTTGAGATGGTAAAGCAATACTGAAGAAACTGTTGTGTAAGATATCAGTATACTTTTAAAAATATTTAAATATTTACAACTAAACATTTCAGTTTAATTTTTGCATGTGCAGTAGATAAAACTCTAGTATATTTATTTGGTACATATACTGAACCAAAATACAATTCATTGTCGTTAAAATGGTCGCAGTGCTTATGCTAACACTTAGCAGAATCAGGATTGTAGCAAGTTTCTTATAGATACACAACTGCTTGGTGTTATCTCTGCAAACACAACATGGACAAGGAGATAATGTGGGGGCTTTTTATCTTTCCGGCCCGACTACTCTATTATTTTATGCTCTGAATAAACACCACCGCATTGTTCCCAAAGAAGAGGCATGTTTATTGTCTAAACAGAACGTTCCTGAATGGAAACGGAGGAAAAAAGTCAGGGAAGTCTGGAAAAGTCTTATGGTGACTTTAAATGCATTGTGTATCTGTTTTCTAGAAAATTCCTGAAGGAAGTTAAAAGACACACTTCTCAAAGGATTCAACCACCTTAACAAGCCTATCCCCTGACTTCATAACGCCTGACTCATCTGCACTAAAAAGAAACTTGTCTGTCGCAACATGATCCTCTAAATAAAAGCAACATCTGGTCTAGGGGTATTGTGGAAAGTGAAGTACATGTAATTTAGCTTTTTTTAAAGTTTAAATACAATGACTACAGTGGCTCATTCAGCAAAAGTCTGACTGATGGTTCATTGTACAATGTTTTAGTTTCCCTCCTCAAATGAGTTTACATTTGAAAATGGGATATTTCCCTTACAGTGAAAGAGTTCCTTTGTTGGCATAGGTTGTCTTTTTCTGAGCTGTTTTAGCTGTGTTTACCCATCATGCCACAGGCCCAGCAGTGACAGGGTTGGCGGCTTAGCATTAGAAGGCATGAATTTCTTATACTGCAAATGCCGAACACTTTGCTGCTTGTCTCCCGCAGCACAAGGACACGTTTATGCAGGCCAAATGTTCAGTAAGGCACTAGCCACTGCAACACAAACTGAATGAAGTCAATGAGAGTTGTCTTTGTCCACCGCTTGTGAGGTTTGCACCTCCCAATGAGCTCTCATTTAGGTTTGATCCAGCTGTAAGAAGCAGTGGACAGTGGAGCATCTGTACATCTTCAACTGCCATGGAACCCTAGAAATACATTGAGTAGAGCACTATCGAAACAGAGCCAGTCTGAGATGGGAAAAACCTGCTGGTGTTAGCCATTTCAGTGTGAGTTTGGAGGGATGGTTTAAAGGGAAAGGTCTTATTTTTGGTTTCCACTGAACAGTTCAGGGGTGCTTTCCCAAAACCATTGTTAGCCAACTAAAGTCGCAAGCTCCATTGTTAGAAACATAGTTTGTTGATTTGTCGTTTCCCAAATCCATCGTTCCAACGAACATTCGAAAACTGCGTTGCAAACTTGAGCACTTGAAACTACATCTCTGGAGCTAGAAACATAGTTCCTGGCTGTGTTCTATTCCCACTTATCCCCCCTATGCCCTATTCATTTAGAACATTCTAACATTCAAAGTTGGAATTATAAAAAAAGCATTAAGGTAATCTCTCTTAGGTGTAATTTGCTTTTTAAAGTATTTTTACAGTTCAGTTTTAGCGATCTTCATGTTTACAATTGTGCTCTCTTCACAGTGCACTTTGAAAACATTGAAGTTATAGGTGAGCTATTATTTAAAAGCAGAATTTATGTTACGTCTCCAAAGCTTGTGAAAATAAAAAACATAGCATATGTTAATTCTTTTATTTTGTAGAGGGTTTTTTAAGTATTTGTACTGTATATGACATGGGCCTGTTGGTTAAAACTTTTTGCTGTGGTTTGCACATGTCAAATTGTAAAAGTAGACTTTAAAAAACTTTAAAATAAATAAACTATCCTACTTAATAATAATAATAATAATAATAATAATAATAATAATAATAATAATAAT
>CAIGQZ010033189.1:7857204-7871834 GCA_903798205.1 Danio tinwini
AACTGCAGGGGGTCCAGCAAAGGTCCAGTGATGTCCTTCAGATAAGCAAGCACCAATCTTTCGAATGACTTCATGGCCACGGATGTTAAGGCAACAGGTCTGTAGTCATTGAGTCCTGTGATCTTTGGTTTCTTTGGTATTGGGATGATGGTGGAGCATTTGAAGCAGGATGGAACTTTGCTTCAATCCAATTGGATGGAATCTATCCAATTACAAGTAAACTGAGCTTAAACACTTGTCTAGTTCCCACCGCTTTCAGAGGAAGACGGATATGGATTTGATGGGATTTCTTTCATAGTGTAAGCACTTATGCAGGTTAAAATGTTTGGATTGAAATTTTAGAATACGTTTTAATTAGTTAATGCATTTACTAACACAAACTAGTAACAAACAATAGCCTACTTGTACAGCATTTATTAATTATAGTTCAACATTTACTAATGTATTATTAAAAAAACAGGTCATGCTTGTAAACATGAAGTAAGAATGAACAGCTAAATTTCCATTACCTAACGTTAGCAGCGATGAATATATCAAGTCAAAGTCAGCTTTATTGTCAGTTCAACCACATGTACAGGACATACAGAGTAATATTTGGCAGAGTAATATTAATACAAAAAGTAGTTTTAGAAAGAATTCACAATAAATACAATTATATAAAATGTACTTAAATATATATATACATAAAAAATATACATATAATGTAATCTAAAATTATATGTAATAAAAAATAACAAAATTATATGCACTAACCCAGGGGTTCCCAAACTTTTCAGCCCACGACCCCAAAATAATAATGCCAGTGACTCACGGCCCCCACATTCCTCGGAGGTGGTTACAATAGTACAATAGGCCTATATAACTACGAGCATATTGACAACACAAAAAAGTTAACAGTCTAACAACTATGGGCTATAATTTAAATATTCATTTATTACTTTGTTTAATTTAATATGAACCTCACCTAATAAGACTAGTAGGCACAATATTTTCAGTTTAATAAAATTTATTTGACATTTGGAAATCACCAATCGACCCCATGTCATTGTCCCGTGACCCCCACTTTGGGAACCACAGAACTAACCTACAGTCTTGTGCTCTTGACTTATCAATGACCAAGACAACCATATGTTCTAGGTATGGGCTGGATCTAAGATTATGTGAACCTTGAGATAAGGATTCAAATTACAGTCTTTTTGGCAGATGTTCCTAGCCCTGCTTGACCTGATTAATGCAGCCTAACAATCCTTTAAAGCAGGGGTGTCCAAACTCTGTCCTGGAGAGCCGGTGTCCTCCATAGTTTAGCTCCAGCTTCCTTTAACACACTTGTGTGGAAGTTTCTAGTATACCTAGAAAGAGCTTGATTAGCTTGTTCAGGTGTGTCTAATTGGGGTTGTAACTAAAATATGCAGGACATCGGCCCTCCAGGATCGGGTTTGGGACACCCCGGCTTTAAAGGATTTTAAATGTCAAGTCTGTGCATTTGTTTACAGCAATGGTCTCAAACTCAATTCCTGGAGGGTCGCAGCTCTGCACAGTTTAGCTCCAACCTCTTCCAACTCACACGTGATTAATAGTCTCTAGTAGTTGGATCAGCTGTGTTTGATTAGGGTTGGAAAATGCTTGAGAAATACTGAAAAAGCTGCTTCGCAAAGCCAAGTTCACAGAGCCTTGACGGTGTGGTTGAGTCGAAGATTGAGTATGATTACATCGAGACCAATACTCTGATTTTAATACGATTAAGACAATACTCTGATTAAGAGTTTACCATGTAAACAATGCTTTTTGATTACCTTATTACTACTATAGTCATAATTGAACTAAACAGAAATTAAATAAGACCTGGAGTATGCATATATTAGTGGCATCATTGAAGTAAACACAGTCATGTAGGCCTTTTCGCCACATTCTGAGACAAGATCCACTTTTTACTTGTAGATATTTTACTCGAACGCATTAACTCTACAGGTGCCTAATAGTTAGCTGTGGAACTAACGTTAATCAGATTCACTCTAGTGAACATATAAAAATCGTCATCATAATTTACTCAAGAGCAAACCTCAAATTCTTGTGCCCCGCTTAATAGGTGATGGCGCGCCCCACAGTTTAAAAACTCCTGGTTTAAAGAGTTAAAAGCATTAATTAAAGATCAGTTTTTGAAAGAGAATTAACATGTGGAATCTGAAGAGAATGGACATACAATTAGTACTTACCACAGTGGAAACAAGGAGTAAAGTAAACCCACATAATAAAGTAAAATCAGGGAGAACTATACACTCTAAAAAAGCAATAAGTTTGCTTTACTTAAAAACATGAGTAAATCCATTGCTCTTAAAGTGATTAGTTGACTTTATTTAAATAAGTGAGTAAACCAGGTTGCCTTAAAGTGATTAAGTACAGTTAAAGTCAGAATTATTAGCCCCCCTTAGATTTTTTTTTCTTTTTTAAATATTTCCCAAATGATGTTTAACAGAGCAAGGAAATTTTTTACAGTATGTCTGATAATATTTTTTTTCTTTCTAAAAAAGTCTTATTTGTTTTATTTTGGCTAGAATAAAAGCAGTTTTTAATTTTTTTATTAAACATTTAAGGTCAAAATTATTAGCCCCTTTAAGCTTTTTTTTTTTTTTGCAATAGTCTACAGAACAAACTATCGTTATACAATAACTTGCCTAATTACCCTAACCTGCCTAGTTAACCTAATTAACCTAGTTAAATTTTTAAATGTTACTTTAAGCTGTATAGAAGTGTCTTGAAATAATATCTAGTAAAATATCATTCACTGTCATCATGGCAAAGATAAAATAAATCAGTTATTAGAGATTTTTATTAAAACTATTATGTTTAGAAATGTGTTGAAAAAAATCTCTCTGTTAAACAGAATTTGGGGAAAACAAAAGCAGGGGGCTAATAATTCATGGGGGCTAATAATTCTGACTTCAACTGTAAATGAGTTGTGTTGTAATTGTAAAAATTAAGTCAACTTAACTGTTCCAAGTTACAACAGATTTACTTTTTAAAGTAAAGTCAACCTGTTGCTTTTAAGGCAATGGGGTTTACTTAATTTTTTTAAAAATAAGGTAACAGTAAAGTAACATCACATTTTTTTTTACAGTGAATCAATGATACATCAATACTTTTTTTATCTCAAAATGTATTATTAGCTTCACTTTTTCACAAGTGAATCATAACTAATGACATTTCCTAACAACATGATTGAACATGTGCAGCACAGTTCTCGAAAAAACAAGTCTGTCTCTGCATCAAAGCATCATATTATGGTAGTCACGTCATTTTTTTTTGTTGCCTTTTTTAATCAATCTATTTTAATGTAAAATCATCAATTCCCTCGCCAACAAGCATTCTGTCAAATCTACTTGTATATCCATAATTACTTAATTGAAGAAGAACTACTGTATTTTTTTTTCAGGAATGTTTTGAGAAAGCTCCTCTCTCAGCCTCAGAAGGTGAGGGAAGATGTGCTCTCGCTGGAGGAGATCCTGGCAGAGGGTGTTGATGGCGAGACGCAGGCGTCTGGCCGGAACGGACATTTACTACCACCTCCTCCATCCCCTAACCTCAGCCTGGTGTCAGAAGATGCTCTGCCCAAGCTATGCAAGACCCGCATGAAAGCTTTGCAGGAGGCATCATTTTACAGCGCAGAACATGGCTACCTGGATGTCACCATGGAGCTAAGATCATTGGGTAGGGTATTGAGTTACAAAAAATATTGCAAGTTACATAATTTATAAACTGACAAATAGGCAGTAAAAAACAATATTTGTAAAACATCATTTTAAAAAATACATTTTATATTTATGTAATTTTAAAGAGCCCTTATTATACATTAAAAAGCATCATATTTTGGTTTTATGGGTCTCCAACAACAGGCTGATATGCATGCAAGCTCAAAAAACACTTTCATGCATTTATTTTTACCTAATTATCCCAGTGACTCCCATATGAATCGTTCAACGATTCATTTGTTCCCAAACCCCTTCTTAGCGCGAAGCTAATCTGCGCTGATTGGACCGATGACAGCCTCTTGCGGTTGGTCGACAGCGTTCAGAGCGAGACAGTAAAATGCCCAGCCTGGTTTATTAAGCCCCCAGGTCACCAACATTGGTATAGGATGGTGGACACCCAAAACACGCTTCATAGTAAACTTACTAAGACCACAGTAAACAGTACCCAATTCTTAACAGTTATTCAGACACCTCGCCCATGAAAGCAGTGCAGTTAAACACCAGCATATTGCTCTATGACACACATAAAGTATTAATCCACACAGCAGCAAAAGCTAAACTCTTCTGAACCTTGACCGCTGCGCATGTGTAGGATCAGCTAATGGTGGCCATAGCAATGACAAATGCAGTGGAACGAGCTCACAAACGCATTTAAATCCGTAAACAAAGCAGCATGCGTCACATTTTCAACGTGACATTAGACGCGATATGAGAATATAAAGAGTTAACCTGATACAGTACAAGCGGTTACAAGGAACAAAACATGTAGATAATTTCTATTTGCAATCATTGCTGTGACACCTTTTGTGTGAAGTGTTATATGATCTCAGGGCTTACCTGTACTCTGCTTTGCCCATCGATCACATCCCTAGCTGGGGGTGTTGTAGCGCCCACCAGCACTCCTCCTCTGTTCTCTGACAAGCTATCTTTGCGGGCTCCCAGTGCGCTCACCCCGAGTCTTCGTAAGCCTTTCCAGTGCTGAGCACCAGCCCGAAGCCCAGCCTGCCTTTGTTTGACGGTGTACCTAATAAACTGTCCTAATAAGCTGTGTACTGATAGATTGCCCATTGTAAGCGTGCAGATTTATGAACCACTCCTTTCCCTCACACTTCCAATAATATCCAGGTAAGCACAGCGTCTTCATGACTCATGATGACTTCAGGATCTGTTTGTCTTTGCTGCCAGTGTTAGTGGGTGGGGCCGCAGGTTTAAAGTTGCGCGCGCAACAATTATTTTTCGTATCCACATCATGCAGAAACGGCTGAAGACTTGTTATCAAGGCAATTCATTTAAACCACTATGAGTCGACTCTTTTTTTAGATGAATCAATGGTTTTAAAAACTGCCCACTTTCAGATTTAAGCTTTAGCTGGATATTTCACTTCACTTAGAGCTGTTACACACTACATGGAAGGTCATTTTCAAAAACCCATAATAGGGGCTCTTTAAGTCTGATGTTTGAGAAAATAAATGGGGTCACTAACTTTTTTTTTACTTTTTACTATGTGACATAGCAAAAGTTAAGAAAAACTACTTTTAATAATATACAAATAGCATGAGAATGATTTATTTCCACTTATCTTCATATAGTGTTATTTATTTTAGATGAAATTCTATATTTATATCATACCTGTCAACACTCCCGTTTTTCCCGGGAGTCTCCCGTATTTCAGAAAAAGGAACGTCATTTCTACAACTCAAATACAGATGTTCTTTGATAAGGTTGCAAAAGCTCAGTTATCTAGTGAGCATTTGATCATTTGAAAACAAGTGCTCATATATCTAGCAATTCTGCAGGAGTACCCTGGAAGCTTCACGTGTGGCTGGAGTCACTGCGCAGCACTCAGCAAAAGTCCAGAGCTGGAATCATGCTCTCGCTTCTGAGAGACTTTACCTCAGTCAAAGAGGAGGACTACTGTGAGGAACTAGTCAGTGTCGGCCTTCCTCTGATGTTTAACATCCTCAAAAACAGCAAGGTACCCATTGTATACAAAAGAAAATGTGTATAAACTGCAATGTAACAATAATAGTTTTTTTTTGTTATGTCGATGTGTAAAGTATTGAATTACAAATTACTGTAATTGAGTCGTTTTTTTTCTTCTCAGAAACTTTTCCTTCAACCTGCAGTCGCTAGTTCATATGTTTTCTTGTGTACATTGTAAAAGATATCTGTTAATTAACGGTTTCAGTTTATTTGCAGTTGTGATATGCATTATGGGACCTTGATCTCTGCTCTGTTGACTTTTTTTTGAAGATTTATTTTTCAAATGACAGTACAAATAGAAATAAAAATATATAACACAAAATTGATAAAAAAAATAATAATTAAGCCACACTAGGGCATCATGGTGACACAATGGGTAGCACATTCGCCTGACAAATTGAAACAGTGTCAGTTCAGTTTTCAGTGTTTAAGTTCAGTTCAGTTTAGCTTAGTTCAGTGTGGTTTAATAATGACTACTGAGAGTCCAAACACTGAAGAGCAATTCCATCGATGCACAGTGTGACGAGGGGGCGTGGCCGAGAGCCGTGGGAGCGAAACGAGGCCCGCCACAGATGAGATACACCTGTGGCGCGCACCTGACTTCAATCCCACGGAAGGAGCTCTGGACTATAAGAGGAGAAACGATGGCAGAGGACAGATAGAGAGGACCGGGCCCGGACATGTTGTGTTACTTTTGCTTTCAGTTTGACACCAGTCTCCGTGAGCAGCTGCCGTCCGTTTGTTTTGATTTAGACGGCACCACTGTAATAAAGTTATGGCCACCTGGCCGCCGGGAAGAAGGAGGCGGAGAACCGACGCACTTTTAAATAAATAATTATTAATAAAAGGGACGGCAGCTCCTCACGGAGACTGCCGTCTAAATCAAAACAAACGGACGGCAGCTCCTCACGGAGACTGCCGTCAAACTGAAAGCAAAAGTAACACAACATGTCCGGGCCTGGTCC
This sequence comes from Danio tinwini, assembly GCA_903798205.1. Taxonomy (NCBI): domain Eukaryota; kingdom Metazoa; phylum Chordata; class Actinopteri; order Cypriniformes; family Danionidae; genus Danio; species Danio tinwini. Next base: position 7,863,899 of record CAIGQZ010033189.1, read on the forward strand.
TCTCTCTCTCTCTGTCCTCTGCCATCGTTCCTCCTCTTATAGTCCAGAGCTCCTTCCGTGGGATTGAAGGCAGGTGCGCGCCACAGGTGTATCTCATCTGTGGCGGGCATCGTTTTGCTCCTACGGCTCTCGGCCACGCCCCCTCGTACACACAGCTCTACAGATCCCGAACCATACAAGCCAATAGCGACAGCGGCGAGGAAAAAAGTCACCAATTGGCGAAAGTAAAGAACTTAAAAAACCTCGAGAGAAACCATGCTCAGTTGGGCACGACCATTTCTCCTATGGCCAAATGTCTTGTGCAGAGCTGCAGTCTAGGCGCTGGAGAATGCTGGACCTGCATTGGCTTTTTATATGTGCATATATTTATGTAATGGATTGTCACATTGAATTAATATCACATTTTAAATGTACAGGTGTAGTCCATGAATGGTAAATAATAATTTAACTTATAAACACTTAGAACTATAACTTATAAATAACTTAGGCTTAAAAACTCCCTTAAAAGAAAGTTCTGATTAAGCTACATTTTTTTTTTTTTTTCAGGGTTTGAGGTAAAATAATTATTACAGCATAATACTCACTACTCATACTCTTGAGTACTTTTAGAGGGTCTACTCATACTTTTAGTGTTGCTTAGAGGAGGTGCTTTTGCTCTACTTTCACTACATGTTTTTGCAAACAATAGTACTTTACATTACTTGAGTATGATTTGTTTTATATTCTCTTTTGATTACTGATGCAGAGTGAACTATTAAAAGCTTAATTAAAGGCCGTATATGTATTTTATTAAATTTTTTGTAGTGATCTCTGGGGTTGTCAGGATTCCTCCAGTAATGCCTTAATGTAGTAACAATGAAGACTGTTCTGATGACAATTGTGTTATACACTGTATTCTGATGCTTGTGTATGTGTAAAAAAAACACTGATCTATATAGAATGACTGTAATCTCTATTATAGATCAGTGGTAAAAGCAAAGTATACTCCATCTTTAATTAATAATGCCTTATAACTAAAGCTTTCTTTTACTCTTTATAGAATGAGGCAATAATTCAACAGTTGGGCATCATTTTCAGTCACTGTTATGGCCCTGCTCCTCTTCCTCCTATCCAAGAGAAGAAGGCCGCTCTCGCCGCTCAACTTGGTAATTTATAGTACAGTTACTGTATATTTAATAATTCATATTTACAATCAATATATCCATTACCCAGCACTGTTTTAAAATGTTGTGCAAGTCTGATTTGTCATACTCATCTTTGCGCAGACCCTCACTTCCTGAACAACCAGGAAATGTCTGATGTGACGTTCCTAGTGGAGGGCAAACCATTCTACGCTCATGGGGTCCTGCTTCTCACAGCTTCAGATAGGTGAGTCTTAACCACAGAATGAAAGAAATTGATTATCTTGAGACTCTTAAAACTGTAACTTTTTTGTTTTGGTTAAAAAAAAAATTATCAAAAATAAATATATTTTATTAACTACTATCTTATTTTTGAACCACAATAGCTTAAAGTGTATTGTGCTGCATATATTATAGTAACTACCTAAATTAGTGTGAACTGATGAACTGCAATGAATATGTCGTGTGGTCCTTCACCTCCACATTGTGCATTAAAATCCTTTAACGCACGACAAGCCGTTGATTATCACGCTTATTCCATGGTCATTTACCAAGGTAGGCGTACGTTTAAACTAGTTTTGCTCTTTGCAATGCAATATTTGTCTAAAGTTTTGTCAGTTTTTACATGACATACGAAGAGAGAGAGAGAGAGAGAGAGAGAGAGAGAGAGAGAGAGAGAGAGAGCATGTGCGTGCTGTTTATACCTGCTAATATTAAGATGCGATTTCATCAATCCAATCACAATGCGATTTACATTTCATAATCAACATACAATCTTATTAAAAATACCATGTCAATTAAATACACTTTAGGAATATGGTACGCATTGGCTAAAGAAATTAAAGCTAATTTATTTCCTATCAAATTCAAGCCTTCTCACTTTAGTTTTAACATGCTGTTTTATAAAAATCCCTTTAACAAATATTTTTGAACATCTAAAGTAAATAATTTGTGTTAGTATGCCTCTTTTGAATGAAAGTATTAGGCTAGGCAAACTGATCTCATGGAATTGATCTAACAAAAAGACCGCGATCGCTGCTTTAAAGGTGCAGTATGTGAGTTTGACACCCAGTGGTTGACCTAGGTATTGCACTGCTGGATCAAAACAAACGCAAGCGCGGGTTGCCAGATTGAGTACAGGAGCGAGTGATTTAAACTGTGTTCTAAATAAAAGCAGCGACACGCAATAGAGGGAATATTTTCCATATTAAAAGGAGTTTTGGTTCTAACCAACACCTCAAATTGGTATATTAGAAACGGCTTCTATTTCTCACAGCTGAACAACAGAAACCTATGACAGTGATCACCTCAGGTAAACCTTGTGCGCTTTATTCAGTGCTAAATGCTAACAATGTGAGTTTGAATGCCATTTTACATGACATTTATTGCCATACTACTGAAAGCAGCAGCAGATAGTTCACCTCAGATCTTGAAAATACACCGTTTGAAATCGAACTTAAGAACTAAACACATATGAGTGATTCAGCATCTACATTTAATGATGTTAAAGAGGGTTAATATGTACTAAATAGATTCTAAACCTTACCGTTTCGTGAGTGAGTGCATATTCTGTGCTTCTGAATGGCTGTATTTAAATTTTTGTCGTGTTTCATCTGGTGCAAATAGCCAAACTGCTCATCACTGCGTATCTCGACACGAAGCATGTTGTTAGGAAAGGTTACAATGTAACCTGCTTACCTAATATTTACGTTCATAATATTTATAATTTTTGCTAATTAATAACCTCATGTAGAACTGAATCAGCCTCTTTTCGACGTCTGCTATGTCGCATTTTCCGTCACAGACGCATGCTTTCAGAGTCTTTCTGAATGAATGAATGAAATATGCAGTTTTCCAACAAGACAACCTGGGGTGCTGAAATTAAATTGGCTAAACTGGCATTGTGCAGGTTAAATTAAGACAGCGTTCCAGTACAGAAAAAACATTTTCAAAGCAGAATATCTGACTTCAGCATTGCTTTTCAGTTAAACAAGTATGTTCACTTGGGATGTTTCTTAAATATATGCAGACATATCATGGTATTTTTATGCTTTAAAAGAGTCAAAAACTTCAAGGGCACATAAGATGCATTTTGAAGAGAAAGCAGCCAAAGCCTAATTCATAAATCTCTGCTGTTAAATATAGGGAAATTTTGCAAAATAAACAAACATATCAGGACAGGTAAGAGAACATTCTGCTTTATTTATCTTCTTTAAAACAAAAGTAATCAGCCAAACACGCAGGATCAGTGTAATCTTACATTATTTAGTCATAAATTAATTATGAAACTTATCTCTGCGATCTGCCAAAAAAATAAAAAATACATCTGAGAACAATAATAGGTTAAAAAGTCCCAAGACTGACTGTTAAGGGCATCACACACCGAATGCGCCGCTTAGCGCCGCGACACGGCGCCCCCACATGACAGTTGAAAGTATTGCACACCAGACACGCACATTCACAGGCTATATAAAATTAAACTAATCAGATGGCGCTCTGTGGCGTGGCAGAAATATGAACAGTGTCCTGAGTTGTGGCTGGGCACCGCGGACAGCCGCCAACTTGCAGCGCCGGTGTGTGTACCCTGATAGAAACCTATGTTTAGAATTCTGAAATGTGCTGCGCGAGCAGAGCGGCGCTTCTGATGTGTGACCTGCTTTAGATGCACAAAAGATGAATTATATATCCCATTTTAACAACAGTAATGCAAGAAATTAAATCCAGCGGCAGGTCCTGAGATGATCTGGCCAATATGAAGCTTCACTCGGAGGGGAGTTGTTTGCGGAGCTGCCGCTGACCGCCTGGAGCTTCCAACATTTTTAAACACTCGCAATGCTTATACATAAACTGACGATTTGACTTTAAAATAACTATATTCTCGCATGAAAAACTCTTAAAACTTGATTTTGTGGCGTAATTTATGAGTATTTTTCTAAGGTTGTGGATTACCTATCAGCCATTGAAAGTCCTCGTCGGTTTCCTGTGCGGTGCAGCGCATGCGAGTTGCTTTGGTAACTATAAACATTTGGGAGAAGCACATTTATTTAAAACTGTGATCAAAACGGACTGGAACTACCTGTGCATTTAAAAGAAAATAATGCACACCCTCCAGCCAATCAGAATCAAGAATTTAAACAGACCATGGAATAAGTTTGTTTTTAGTAAGCTGCTGTGTATTGTAGTATAATATTAATAGTTGTTGAAACTCAGTATTGGACAAATTGTTTGTATACAGGGAGTGCAGAATTATTAGGCAAATGCGTATTTTGACCACATCATCCTCTTTATGCATGTTGTCTTACTCCAAGCTGTATAGACTCGAAAGCCTACTACCAATTAAGCATATTAGGTGATATGCATCTCTGTAATGAGAAGGGGTGTGGTCTAATGACATCAACACCCTATATCAGGTGTGCATAATTATTAGGCAACTTCCTTTCCTTTTGCAAAATGGATCGAAAGAAGGACTTGACAGGCTTCGAAAAGTCAAAAATAGTGAGATATCTTGCAGAGGGATGCAGCACTCTTAAAATTGCCAAGCTTCTGAACGTGATCATCGAACAATCAAGCATTTCATTCAAAATAGTCAACAGGGTTGAAAGCGTAGCGTGTGGAAAACCAAGGCGCAAAATAACTGCCCATGAACTGAGAAAAGTCAAGCGTGCAGCTGCCAAGATGCCACTTGCCAGCAGTTTTGCCATATTTCAGAGCTGCAACATCACTGGAGTGCCCAACAGCACAAGGTGTGCTATACTCAGAGACATGGCCAAGGTAAGAAAGGCTGAAAAACGACCACCACTGAACAAGACACACAAGCGGAAACGTCAAGACTGGGCCAAGAAATATCTCAAGACTGATTTTTCTAAGGTTTTATGGACTGATGAAATGAGACTGAGTCTTGATGGGCCAGATGGATGGGCCCGTGGCTGGATTGGTAAAGGGCAGAGAGCTCCAGTCCGACTTAGACGCCAGCAAGGTGGAGGTGGGGTACTGGTTTGAGCTGGTATCATCAAAGATGAACTTGTGGGGCCTTTTCGGGTTGAGGATGTAGTCAAGCTCAACTCCCAGTCCTACTGCCAGTTTCTGGAAGACACCTTCTTCAAGCAGTGGTACAGGAAGAAGTCCTTCAAGAAAAACATGATTTTCATGCAGGACAATGCTCCATCACACGCGTCCAAGTACTCCACAGCGTGGCTGGCAAGAAAGGGTCTAAAAGAAGAAAAACTAATGATATGGCCTCCTTGTTCACCTGATCTGAACCCCATAGAGAACCTGTGATCCATCATCAAATGTGAGATTTACAAGGAGGGAAAACAGTACACCTCTCTGAACAGTGTCTGGGAGGCTGTGGTTGCTGCTGCACGCAATGTTGATGGTGAACAGATCAAAACACTGACAGAATCCATGGATGGCAGGCTTTTGAGTGTCCTTGCAAAGAAAGGTGGCTATATTGGTCACTGATTTGTTTTTGTTGCTTTTGAATGTCAGAAATGTATATTTGTGAATGTTGAGATGTTATATTGGTTTCACTGGTGAAAATAAATAATTGAAATGGGTATATATTTGTTTTTTGTTAAGTTGCCTAATAATTATGCACAGTAAAAGTCACCTGCACACACAGATATCCTCCTAAAACAGCTAAAACTAAAAACTACTTCCAAAAATATTCAGCTTTGATATTAATGAGTTTTTTGGGTTCATTGAGAACATGGTTGCTGTTCAATATTAAAATGAATCCTCAAAAATACAACTTGCCTAATAATTCTGCACTCCCATATAGTTGATGTAATATTACCACACAAACTATAGAATTAACACATTGATTCAAGTACTTTGCTATACTATTGTATTTACTATAAATTACTATAGTATTTACACATTCATATTATATAAATTATATAAAAATTCAAGGGGATAGTTCATCCAAAAATGAAAGTATACTCATTATTTGTTCTCCCTCAAGTGGTTCCAAACCTTTAACCATATAAGGTTGTGTTCCAGACACCATTCTAAGCAATTTTTCAGAATATTTTTTTTTTTAACAGTAACCTATGGAGAACAAAAATTTTAACCCTCAAATCTCAAAAGTTACGAGACCTGTTAAAGCATAGGTCTCAAACTTGATTCCTGGAGGGCCACAGCTCTGCACAATTTTGCTCCAACCTTAATCAAATAATCAAACACAGCTGATCAAAGTAATCAAGATGTTCAAGACTACAAGAGACTATTAAGCAGGTGTGAGTTGGAGGTGGTCGGTGCTCAACTTTGCAGAGCTCTGGCCCTCCAGGATTTGAGTTTAAGACCATTGTGTTAAAGGGTTAAGAGTTACTTTCTTCTGTTCCAAAGAAGATGCTTTGAACAAAGATGAAAGGTGAAACCAATGACATTCATAGTATGAAAAACAAATACCATGAAAGTCTATGGTTACAGGTTTGCAGCATTCTTCAAAATATCTTCTTTTCTGTTTAAGTCAAAACAGTTTGGAACAAGTGAATTTTTGCTGCTTGTTCAAACTGCTTGTTTAAAATGAGCTGAATCAACACAATTCTTGAGGTTTTGGGGGGGACAACTGAATTATTTTATGTTCAATTCACTTAAATTTGAAAAACAATCAAGTTACCTTTGATTTGTGTTGAGACAGCATGAAGGAGTCGTGTAGAACCCAGCATTTTTACAGTATTAAGTGAACTATCCCTTTAAGTATATGATCACTTTTTTAAATAAAGGATGTTTTCTGCTTTGGGATCAGGTTTAAAACTCTGCTGGCACAGAATGGTTCAGACAGCACTCAAACCCGTAAGGACATCGAGATCAGCAACATCAAGTACAACATCTTCCAGGTATGATCGCATGCAATCTCACTATGTGGGCCGTTTGACAGCAGTTCGTTCCATGGTGTTATCAGGGGTTCATCACTGTCTCATTGTGCTTATCCAGATGATGATGTCATACTTGTACTGTGGGGGGACGGAGTCTCTGAAGATAGGCGTCTCAGAGTTACTGGAGGTAAGACAAACAAGATACAGTCCAAAATATTCAAAAACAAAAAGGTCACAAGGTGTATCTCGCTAATCTTTCCAAGAACTGTGCCAATAAAATGAGAAGGAAATATGATTCACACTGTGGAATATGAAGAGTTTACCTGCAATAATTCAAATCTTTGTCTTTGATTCACTGAGATTCTCTTTGGCCAGTAAAATATATATTCTAGTAAAATATATAAAGAATAAAATAGTAAAATATGTATAGAATATATATTCTATATCTATATAGATTTTAATAAGATTTACAAAAGGATTGTTACCCCTCTTTTTTCCCATCTGTAGTTACTATCGGCTGCCAGTTTGTTCCAGCTGGGGGTGTTACAGCGACACTGTGAAATTCTCTGTGCTCAGAACATTGACCTTGACAATGCTGTGAACATCTACCACACTGCCAAGGTAAAATCTAGAATTATAGAATTATATATGGAAAATATTGAATTGTTTACAGTCTATAAGTACAACAAATTATATGTACAGTGCACAGCATAAATGAGTTTTTTTTTATCCATTTCTTAGTGAATATAGAGATTTAAACAAAACCGTTTTGTTATATTAGTTAAAAAAAAAGGTTGGTCATAGAACATCATTAGGAATAGAAAGATAATACATTTGAATATGAGGTATTGACTTATGAGATATTGCAAAAAAAAAAAAAGTGGTATTGCAAAAAAGAAAAATACAAAGTACAAAATGTAAATTAAATTTATATATATTGTTTTTAAATTTCTTTAATTTTATTTTTAAAATAAATAAATAAATAAATAAATATAT
>CAIGQZ010033189.1:7877193-7898332 GCA_903798205.1 Danio tinwini
CTGTTGATATTTGGTGCCAGTTAATCAGGAAGTGACGATTTTGTTCGCTTTGACTCGTTGGATGGAAACGCTGCTTTATTTGCTTGTCTTTTATGCGAAAATCCAGTTTTGCGAAAAAAATTTATTCACATTTTGGATGGAAACATAGCTAGTGACTGTTCTCTGGACTCCTCTCAAGCGGTGGACCTCTACATTCCGATTGCATGCCGCCGAACCACGTCATAGTTCATTACCATAAAGTAGACTTGATTTCAACTCTCCTTGACGCCCACACTGGCGAAGACGCACCACGTTGCTCCTCGCTGCTGGCTCCCATTGAAAATGAATGACTTCCAACTACTTTGATGCTCTCGCTGCTTTCGGTGTGAACGTACGTGTCGAAAATTCCTGTTTCAAGAACTGAGCTGTAAAAAGGGTTACTTTACTAGTTACATCTGATCACACAACTCATATTACTTGTAGTGGATTACACAAAACACTGATAGTTAGGTATATAATAAAAGTTTTGAATATATATATATTTTTTTATAACATACCGTACAATTTCATAGGTCTAAAAAACATGTAAAGGTGGTATTGCCATGTTACAGTATCATTTATAATAGTTACGCTAACAAAGTTTCTCTGTAGTAACTCTGATCCTATTTTGTCTTTGTGGTACAGGCCCATGGTGCAGTGGAGCTCAGTACATACTGTGAAGGTTATTTCCTGCAGAACATGGCAGTTTTGTTGGAGAGAGAATCCTTCCGGGTGATGATCTTGGGGTCTGGGTTGAGAAGCGGGTGTGGGAAAGACTCTCTTCTGGAAGCGCTGGAAGCAACATTAGTGCGCAGACTGCGCTCACTGCTAGTGACATCTCGCGTGTGAAAGGAAAAGAATGAAAACTAGAAAGAAATACACAAAGTGAATGTGATTCTAAGACTGCGAGGAAAGAATGAAGAATAATGAAAAACAAGATGGAATAATGACTGAACATGAGCTTTGAGGACATGAATTCAAAAAAAGCTTAAAGGTTACAAAGGATGTGTGGCTAAAGCTATTAGAACTTATGTTAAGAGTGCAGACAACAGTTATCCCACAGTTAAACAGACGCCATTTTGTACAGTTGTTGGCTAAAGTGGGAGGCTAGAGTGTATCTTTATCTTTTTTTCCCCCTCTATAGTTATTTTATTTTAAGCTATCATAGATTGATCTTGTTATTGGAGAAAGACGAGGACATTTTCTACAGTATTTAAAAATGAGAGATTATTTAAGTTGCTATTTTATCTTGCTTCGTGCCAAGCAATAAAGTTATAAATAAACAAATGTTGTGCTTACACTTATTACAAACAAGTTAACTGCTGATTTTCAGTCCTGACATTCTATAAATGTGATTTGCGTAGCTATTGTGTAAGAATAAAGTATTTACACTCACCGGCCACTTTATTAGGTACACCTTACTAGTACCTGGTTCCCACTTTTGCTTTTAGAACTGACTTAATCCATCATGGCGTAGATTCAACAAGGTACTGGAAATATATACCAGAGATTTTGCTCCATATTGACATGATAGCATCACGCAGTTGCTGCAGATTTGTCAGCTGCCCATCCATGATGCATCCTTTTCCACCACACCCCAGAAGTGCTCTATTGGATTGAGAGATATGGTGACTGCGGAGGCCATTTAAGTAGTGAACTCATTGTCATGTTTAAGAAACCAGTCTGAGATGATTTACGCTTTATGACATGGTGCGTTATCCTGCTAGAAGTAGCCATCAGAAGATGGGTACACTGTGGTCATAAAGGGATGGACATGTTCAGCAACAATACTCAGGTAGGCTGTGGTGTTGACACGATGCTCAATTGATACTAATTGACCCAAAGTGTGCCAAGAAAATATCCCCAACACCATTACACCACCGTTACCAGCCTGAACCGTTGATACAAGTCAGAATGGATCCATGCTTTTTATGTTGGTGATGACAATTTCTGAACCTACCATCCGAATATCGCAGTACTTTTGTTCAATTTTGGTGAGCCTGTGCGAATTGTAGCCTCAGTTCCCTGTTGTTAGCTGAAAAAAGTGGCACCCATTGTGGTCTTCTGCTGCTGTAGCCATCCGCTTCAAAGTTGGATGTGTTCTGCAATCAGAGATGCTCTTCTGCATGCCTCGGTTGTAACGAGTGGTTATTCGAGTCACTGATGCCTTTCTATCAGCTCGGTCATTCTCCGCTGACCTCTGGCATCAACAAGGCATTTACGCCCACAGAACTGCCACTCACTGGATATTTTCTCTTTTTCAGACCATTCTCTCTAAACCCTAGAGATGGTTGTGTGTGAAAATCCCAGTAGATCAACAGTTTCTGAAATACTCCGACCAGCCTGTCTGGCATCAACAACCATGCCACGTTCAAAGTCATTTAAATCACCTTTCGTCCCCATTCTGGTACTCGGTTTGAACTGTATCAGATCGTCTTGACCATGTCTACATGCTTAAATGCATTGAGTTGCTGCTATGTGATTGGCTGATTAGAAATTTGCGTTAACGAGCAGTTGAACAGGTGTACCTAATAAAGTGGCCAGTGAGTGTAATTATAGACAAAATTGTTGGTAACCTTCCAAAGAAGAAAAGAAAAAAAACAGTAACTGAAAAAAAGTATTAATTAATCAAATATTACTGAAAATAAGCTCATGAAAATCAGATATTGCTTGTGAATTGTGGTTTACCAGAAGTATTACAGTTTTTCTCAGTTGCTAAGACACGCTCAGTGAAACTAGGATTCACTTGATCTTCAACATCACTATCCCATCAGAGCAGAAGACGTCTTCCAAATATGCAAACTCTTTCTCATTGGATTGACACATTTTTCAAAACAGTTAACACAGATGTTATTCAAGCAGTCCAAAATCCATTGTTTTAGCTATGGTAACCAAACAGAAACAATCTATTCCTAACCATTAGAAACGACCAACATCAATATGAAATCACTGAACCAGTGGTTTAACTCACCTTTACACAAATCTTCAATTAGCAGTCAGTCCGCAAACCTTATGTAAACTGGAAGGTCTGTGTTTTTCTGTGCCAGCATGGATGGAGGAGGTCAATAGTGGCTATGTCTTATACTCACAATAGATGTGACTGTATATTGGTTTTCATGTGTTTTCTCTAATATTTACAGTATTTTATTACTTTTGTCTGTTTAGTTTTTTTACGGTAACAATATTTCAGTTTTCAGCCACAGTTTGAAAAAATTTTTCATGAATTCAATATAAATTTAATCAAAGCATTTCTTATTCTGGATCCTTTGCAAAAAGCAAATTTAACAGCCCAAATAGAAAGACAACAAATGGCATTGGCAATAGGCTACAATGGCAAGCAATGGTGCACTGATTTACACTGACTTCTGTATTTTGTTGTCCGTTGTGAAATGACTAATTAAAAGAGCTCATATACTTGTTTGCAAGTTGTATTGTTTAAAGCTAAAATTTGCTTTTGTTCCATATTTTAAATGTTTTGACACGGTATCTGCATTTTGCAAGCAAAATGTGTCATTTTGACCATGAGGGCCGCTGTTTAGGCCTGTGTGTTAACTGTTTTAAAAAATGTGGAGGTTCAGTTGACGGCTGCATCAAAGCAATCAAGAAAAACTGTAAAAAGATAAACATGAATCTGGCCTGGACAAAACTGAAGCGTATTTTTGTCCATGTCTGTATATATAAAAAAACTACATATACAAAATCCACCCACAGAATGTCATAACTAATAAATGTGTTATAACCAAACTGTATGAATGCTGGACATGACGTGTAAAATAATGATTTTTTTACAAAAACAAAGTAGGGCTAAGGTGCAGGACAACAGACACAATGGCACACTTACAGTATAACCTTAAAGAAGTAAAGTTTTGGTCATGGTGATGCAGTGGCGCAGTAGGTAGTGCTCCTCACAGCAAGAAGGTCGCTGGTTCGAGCCTCGGCTGGGTCAGTTGGCGTTTCTGTGTGGAGTTTGCATGTTCTCCCTGTGTTCGTGTGGATTTCCTCCGGGTGCTCCGGTTTCCCCCACAATCCAAAGACAGGCAGTACAGGTAAATTGGGTAGGCTAAATTGTCCGCAGTGTATGTGTGTGAATGAGTGTGCATGGATATTTCCCAGAGATGGGTTGGAAGGGCATCTGCTGCGTAAAACAAATGCTGGATAAGTTGGCGGTTCATTCCACTGTGGCAACCCCAGATTAATAAAGGGACTAAGCTGAAAAGAAAAAGAATGAATGAATAAATATTCATCAGAATTACATTTTTTCAGACGCTTTAAGATGAGGGTAAAATGAGATTGTGCTGCCATCTTGTGGTCATTCAGAAGGTTAAACTGCTTTCTGATTTTTTTGTTTTTTACAAATGGGAGGAAAAGGATTAAAATAGTGAGATCAAATTACAAAGCTTAAAGGAACATTGAGGTAATAATTGAAATATGCAAAACATGCACTTTTCATTTTGTATTCTGTTACAGCAATACTAAATACATTCCTAATAAGACATTAAAAATACTGTCTACAACCCTAAATCAGAAAAAGCTGAGACAGTATGGAAATACTAATAAAAAAAAATAAAAAAGGGTTTTCTAAAGTTACTTTCACTTGTATTTTATTGCAGAGAATACAACATGTTCCTTATGATTTTTTTCTCTCCAAAATAAACAGGTATTCCAATTTTGGCTTTAGCAACACATTTCAAAAAAGTTAGAAAAGTAAAGCCTGTACCACTCTGTAATGTTGCCATTCCTTTCCTTCCTAGGGACAGAACACATCAAGTAATAAAGTGTTTCAGGTGTAATTTTGTCCCATTCTTCCTGCAAAAAAAGTCTCAAGTTAGGCAACAGCATGGGGTCATCGTTGCCTTCGTTTTGTGCTTCAAAATCCACCACACATTCTCTATTGAAGACAGGTCGGGACTGCAGGCAGGCCAGTCAAGTACCTGTATCCTCTATCTCCGCAGCCAGGACTTTGAAATGTGTGCAGAATGTGGTTTTGCATTGTCTTGTTAAAATAGGCATGAGTGTCCTGGAAAAGAAGGCAGCATACTGTGCTCCAAAATCTCTATGTACTTTTCAGCATTAATGGAGTCATCACAGAAGTGCAAGTTACCTTTGCCAAGGGTACTGACACAACCCTATACAATGACAGACTCTGGCTTTTGGACTTGTTGCTGGTAACAGTTTGGATGATCCTTTTCTTTTTTGGTTCGTAGCACACGGCATCCATTTCTTCCAACAAATACCTGAAATACTGCCTGTTTTTCAATTCCAAGAACGCAGAGACCGGTCTTGTCAGGTGTCCTCGGAAGAACGAACTCAGGAGACCACGAGAACAAAGAACGCGTCCTGTGAGAAATGAGATGCTGCGTTCTTCCTGATGGTCATGTGACCTTCATGCGTTTTTAATGGTAAATTATTTCAACATTACAGCATTCATACAATGATTTATTGTTTTTCCCCTTTTCAAAATATATACTCTGCATAAAAACATTATAAATATACGTTGCACAATATAAATAAAACAGATTTTAATACGAATTTCAGCAAACAAACACCCTTAATGTGTTCATTCCTTTATTAAGATGTCCATGGTAATGTTTATATTCACTATTTCATTTAGGGAAACTCCTGAGGTAAATAAATTATATCTCTGAACTTTAATAATAAATCTAAATAAAATGCTGTGCTTCCCACTTCCAGCCGCAATGACTTCTGGGACTTCTAGAGCGAGATCGGTGCTCAAGTCTGCATCGGGGCGTCCTCGATATCAAGAACACATCAGGGAAGTTTCACGCGCTCTCTGTTCTTGCGGTCTTGAGTATTGGAACTGAACTTTGGCAGCTGATGATGACGTTACACAAGAACATGAGGACGCAAGACCACTGAAGAACCACAGTGTTATGGTCCATCCCAGACACCTCAGAGCCCTAAGAAGCCAATGGCACTTTTAGACACTGTTAACATAGGGCTGCCTTTTCATACAGTACAGTTTTAACTGGCATTTGTGGATGTAACTATCTATTGTGGTACTTGACAAAGATTTGACTAAGTAGTCCTGAGCCCATGTGGTGATATCGCTTATAGATGAATGTGGATTCTTAATGCAGTGCTGCCTGAGGGATCAGAGATTATGGTTGTCCAGTTTAGGCTTGCACCCTTGTCCTTTATGCACTGTAATTCCTCCAGATTCCTTGAAGTTTCTCTCCTAATTTTGTTTGGAATGTTTTACAGGTCTGAATGACAGGAAATGATCTATATTTACAAATGAAATAAAGTTAACTAGACAAAATATGAAATATTTTGTGTTCCTTTTGTCTGCAATGAAATACAAGTCAAAGTACATTTGAAAATCACTACTTTCTTTTGTAATTTACTTCCGTTTTCCCTACTCTCTAATTTTTTTTTTCTGATTTGGGGTTCACTCACATGAAGGAACAACAGTGGGGCATTCCAGAAAGGACCATTTGGGCCTAGTTCACATGTACATGGTGTTTTATTCAATACATATTTGTATAAATGTTTTTCTTTCTTAGATTAAAAACAAAATATCTGTTCATATAAAAAAAATACTATGAAGTACAGTAAAGAAAATAGTAAAGCCATGTTAGTAGAATCCTAAAACAAACTGACATCAACACAAAGATCTAACAGCATGCACTCAAAACTTGAAAGTTTTAGTGACTTTTGCATGTAGAAAAATGGTTGAAGTTCATTGAAAAAAAGCGTGTGGACAGCATTGTCATATAAATTTACTGGCCACTTTATTAGGTACACCACTTTGTAGTTTTTTACAGACGCTAGGACACATTTCTCAGTAGGTCACTTTTGCAAAGCTCTTCCCACAGCGAGCACAACAGAAGTCTATGTGGGCTAAACTGAGGACCAATTATCATTGTTTTGGCACAAAATGCATTCAATGACTACATCTCTCAAAATGTTTTTCTCACTCAGACACAACAACTGCCAAAAATCTTTGTACGTACAGGACATTTTGCAAGTGCTTACATAGTGTTTTCAAAACTGTTGAACTCATGTTCAAAACAATAACAATGCAAAACTGAATAAGACAGCACAATTTAACAGCAATGTTTTATTGAAACATATTTCAAATCTAAAAATGCAGTTTAACCAGCCAGATTAGCATTACTATCGTATCTGTATCAGTGGATGGTGTGTATACAAATTCTTGTATTTAGGAATTCTTACAGTTTTTCTTGTTTGCTTTGAGCTGGTTAAAGAAACTAGGATCCACTCCATTTTATCAACACTAACCCAGCAGAGCAGAAGACATGTCTTGGAAATGTGTAAACCCTTTCTCAATGGGTTGACACATTTCCCCCACCATTTTGCAAAACGTTGTTGTTTTAGCTATAGTCACCAAACAGAAAGCATCTATTCCTAACTATTAGAAACTATCAAGATTAGCATGAAATCACTGAAGCACTGGTTTGACAATCCTTCACACAAATCTTCAATTAGTCTGCAAACTAATTAAAAAAGGGTTGCGGGTCTGTGTTCTTTGCCAGCACGGATGGAAGAGACCATCTTCTATTCTGATAGATTTGACTGTATTTTGGTTTACATGTCTTTTCTCAAATTTTTACAGTATTTTATTATTTTTGTCTGTTTTGTGTTTTAACAGTATTTCAGTTTTCAGCCACAGTTTGAAAAAATTGTCATCAATTCAATATAAACTTAGTCAAAGCATTTCTTATTCTGGATCCAATTCTTTACAAAAAGGCAAATTTGACAGCCCAAATGAAAAGACAACAAATGGCTCAATAGTGAGTTCTGTTTTTTGTTGTCCACTGTGTATTGATTACAGTTTTTTTCTGAATGCTTAAGCACATTTTTTGTAACTATTTATATAAATATTTTTACAAAACTCTACACACTAATAAGAAAACCCTTTACCAAATCTGCAAAACATTTTAATTCTCTTGCAAAAGCTAATAAACCTTGCTTAACTCTTCAAACCTTCGTAAAAATGGTATTTTTGTATCAAACATTTAACACAAGCCATCACATTAATGATCAAATCAAATCACTTTTATTGTCACATCATCAGCAGCACGTGTGCTATGATGAGTGAAAAGCTTGGGTGCTGGCTCCAGACAGTGCAAAATACAGATAGTGCAAATACAACGACAGTGTAAAATACAGACAGTACAAATACAACGACAGTGCAAAATACAACAACATACTCACAAAAAAACAAGACAGTGTAAATTTGGCAATGTTGACAGTGATGCGTACGATGGATAGGTGAGCACACAATGCTCCAACTACACACTGATGAAATGAATAAAAACTACATCTGGCTTTTGCTTTGAAAACAGTAATTCAAATATCGAATCAGCCAATCACATGGCAATTACAACATTTAAGATAACCCTTCACAACTTTCCAAGTCTGTGCAAACCAGAAGCTGCTGAGACTTTAATTTCAATGTGTTCATGTACTTTCATACTGTTGCTAAAGATTTTTAAGATGATTTTTTTTTTGTAGTTTGGTCTGCTTAGGTTTGTTTTGGGACAACAATTTTTTAGTGTATGAGGCGAAAATAACAGGCGTTTACATTCTGCTGCTGTCGCTACTATTCTTTTGACTTGAGTCACTTTTCGAAAGTTGCTAAAAATAGGCAAATAAATGGTAATGAATGCAATTAATTTTTTTTGCTAGGTGCTTTTTGGAAAAAAATGTTTCTAGGGAAGTATGGAAAGTTGCTAAATCTACAAAATAATATGGCAACACTGTACTTTCAACTGAAAAGGAACATTGAGTAGGGCGGGCCTTTCTATTTGTACATCAGCCCCTCATAGGAAGCTGACAATAAGAAGGGCGTGGTTAAGAATATTGTGGCTGAAGCAGTCAAACTGACGTCAACAGAGAAGGACCGCCTCCAAATGCAAAAACAAATGGTCAGAATTTGATTAAAGATTACAAAAAACAATGGCTGCGTCCGAAACCACCTACTACTCATTAGATACTGCATTTGAATTTAAACGTACTACTCAGCCATTAGAAAAGTACGTGCTATACAGTATGAATGTAAGAAGTATGAATGAACGTTTGCCATTTTGTAATGGTTACATGACCTACCTGCGTCAGTTGCATCGCTTTACTCCCATTCATGAATTCTCTCGTGGGGCATTATAGCGCAGCGTGCATGGGATGCGCACTTCAGAATCTTACTGGTAGTAGTAAGTCATCCGGGTACTTCTCGCATACTGATTTTCGAATTCTATGAATTCAGACATACTACTCAGCTCGCATACTGATTTTAGCGTACAATATAGCATGCAAGTATGCGGTTTCGGACGCAGCCACTCTGTGGATTAAACTGTGCTCTAGCAAAACAAACATTGTACATTTGGATTTCACACACTTTAATCTTTATTTTCGTTAACTTTCAGCTATAGGCCCGTTTCCACTGAGTGGGTCGGTACGCTTTTATGGCCGTTTCCACTGTCAAAAGCATACTGAACCGATCCGTACCGTACCACTTTTTCGGCACCCTTTCGAAAGGGTACCAAGGACGAGAAAGGGTACCCAAAGGTGGAGCTACACACACAGCTGAACGCTGATTGGTTTACAGAGATACGTCACGATCTCGTGGAGCTAGCCAGAATCAAAACAATGGAGCCGCCATGTTTTTAAATGCACAGCCAAGACAACTATATGCATATAATAACGATACATGGATGACCCGGGCTCAAAACAAACCTGGTCGTTGTCTTGATGAACAACCACAAAGCCAAGAATCTGCCGTGTCCTGTTGTTGTTTTATGAGGCCGTCTAAAAGTGCGAGCGGTTTTTCGCTTTCTCCAGGGAGCCCGCGTTCGCGTCTAGATTTGATATAACGAACTTCTTGAGCTGATAATAATAACGTGCGTGTGTGATTAATAAGGCGTCTTCGACATCTGATCCAGTCAGAAAGAAAAGGACAAACGCGAGAGTGAAGCGTGGAAAAAAGGAGAAGCCCGACAGGATTACAAGGATTCCCGACAGGAGCAAATAGTTTCAGCAACCTGAAACATGAACAAACTGCCATGTTTATCATCGCCTTTTGGACTTTTATGAACTCGAAATGATGGAATTACTCTCTAACAGAGGTTACATGTGCTGGTGAAGATTACAGACACAGATGAGAGGTTAGCTCTGACTGTGGGCTACTGTATATGTTGCGTGTTGTTTTTGAACTCAAATAAGGACTTAATGTTTGCTGTGTGTCGTTTATCTGTAATTGGTAACATATCGGAGACTGTAAGGGTCTGTATGTGTTCATATATGTTGCATTTATTTATTTATTTTATATAATTGCAGATGTTACAGTAGGCTGTAACACTGTCATCGATCTGCAGTTATAATCAAATCATGTTCATAGAAATGTTAGTAATAAACATTTATAAACAAGAATTAATATGTTTAAAGCATCTGTTTTGTTAGAAGAGCTTCTCATATAATGTGAACGAACTGTACAGCTTTACTGTAGACATTTATTCGAGCGAGAATGACGTAGACTGAAACTCTGTATTACACCACGCCCACCAAAAGGGTACCCTTTGTAATGGAAATGCAAGCTTGATAAAGGTGACCCGTACCGACTCAAACCGTACCGTACTGTACCACTCAGTGGAAACGAGCCATATGAGTAAAGTGACATACAGTTGAAATCAGAAGTTTACATGCACTCAATAAAAAGGTACATAACCATTTATTTATGTTTTATATCTGATGTTAAATCATACTAAACGTTTTTTATTTTAGGTCTGTTAGGACTACCAAAATAATTTACATTTGCTAAATGCTAGAATAATGAGAGAATGTTTTTGGTGAATGTTTTATTGTTTTCTAGACCAGGGGTGCCCATGGGGTGTCCTGCAAAGTTTAGTTCCAACCCCAATCTGACACACCTGGGCTAGCTAATCAAGCTCTTACTAAGCTTTCTAAAAACATCCATGCAGGTGTGTTGAGGCAAGTTGGAACTAAAACCTGCAGGACACCGGCCTCCAGGACTGAGTTTGGACAGTTCTAAACAGTCAAAAGATTACATCGATTTATTTACTACTTTGTAGCATTGTCTTTAAACTATATGACTCAGGTCAAACGTTTTGAGTATCCATCCACAAGCTTTACACAATAGTTTGCTAAAATTTTAGCCCATTCCTCCAGACAGAACTGGTGTATAGTAACTGAGTCGGATTTGCTCGTACACGCTTTTTCAGCTCTGCCTGCAATTTTCTATAAGATTGTGATCAGGGCTTTGTGACTCCAAAACAGTCACTCTGTTGTCCTTAAACCACATTTAAACTAATTTGGCAGTATCCTTAGGGTCATTGTCCATTTGGAAGTCCCATTTGCGGTCAAGCCTGGCTGAGGTCTTGAGATGTGAGATTTTGAAGCAGAATTTGCTGCCTTCTTTTCTGGGGCCGCCCATTAGACATGCGCCGATCAGCTGAAATGACACCAGAATCCGTGGCCTCATACTAATCATGCACCCACCACTCGCCCACACATATAGTTTTATCTGATATATGTATCCACACCCGACCCGCACCTGATCGTCACTTTAATAATTGAATTCTTTGTTTTAGGCATGATGATAGGTCACCGTGGATATTAACAGCAGATTCAGTGAGCTAATCTACGCATCTCTGATCAAAAAGGGTGCCACTTCAGTCTAAACAGCAGCTATGTTGTGTTTATCTGGCCTTTTTCTTTGCACTGTGCAGAATCTACTGTGCCTAAATTCGGGTGATTCCGCCTCGTCTCCAAAATGTGGCCAGCTGCAATGAATGAGCGTTTGCTTGCACCGCTTGTTGCAGGAATGCACAAGATTCTCCTCGCAAGGCGTTGCAGTCGTGGAAATAAACGATATTGTTTATTTCAAAACGATAGCTGATTTTCCTTATAAGACTCCTCTAGCTGAAAGTTTGCACAGTACTCTTGCACTTCATCCATTATTTTGGGCATCTCATCTTCCTATTCTGCAAAGCCCACTCTGCTTTTTCGCTGGTCCACTGCCATGTTCTGCTACATCCACCCACAATTAATCAATATGTATTTTTTTTATTAACCAACCTGTCCGACCCAAGGATTATCCGCAGCGCCCGCATATATAACGGCCATCCACGCATCACTACTGCCAATGCATATTTCAACAAGACAATGCAAAACCACATTCTGCACACATTACAATGTCCTCGCTGTGGAGAAAGAGGATACAGGTACCTGACTGGCCTGTCTGCAGTCACGACCTGTCTCCAATAGAGAATGTGTGGAGCATTTTTGAGCACAAAATGTGACAATGAAGACCCCGTACTGTTGCTTACCTTGAGACTTGTTTGCGGGAAGAATGGGACAAAATTAAACCTGGAACACTTCATCATTTGGTGTTTTCAGTCACTAAACGCCTTTTAAGTGTTGTGAAAAGGAATGCAACAATTCATAGTGGTAAATATGTTACAACTTTTATGAAATGTGTTGCAAGAAACAAAATTTAAATACAGGTTTTTTTTTTTAAAGTAATCACGAGGAACACATCAAATAATATTTGTTGTTTGTCTGCAATGAAATACAAGTCAAAGTAAATTTAGAAATCAATCCTTTTTTTTATTTGTGTTTTCCATACTGTCTCAACTATTTTGATTTGGGGTTGTACATCCCTGATAATACCCAATACCTAAACCTGACTACTACCTTACTAACTATTAATAAGCAGCAAATTTGTGCTTTATCGGCCTAAAAATATTAGGCTGTGTCTTAATCAGTCCCCTAGCTCTCGAGGTTGTTCATCAGTAGGCTGTGTGCATGAATTTGACACTGGTAAAAACAGCCATGAGCTTGGTTCACTACACATTGGGGAACACTGATTATGACATTAGAATGTCCTCACTGTATTAAAAATGTAGTTTATAAACAACAACAGAACTGAACAATTTTCATATATTAATTTTGACAAAGTTTTTAAAAGTACATTATAGATAAATAATTTGATTGTTTCATATACTAGCAACATTTCAACCAATAAACAATTACAAATCTTTTCTAGATTATTTCTAATAGCTACTGTAGCTATGTCCGTTCACGTTTAAAATTAATAAACTCGTTTATTTTTTTTTTTTTTTAAACTTACATCGTTTGATGATTTGGGCCATGTGATTCATATTTCACACTTCCTAACTTCCATTAAGGGTGTATCAGATTTCACAGTGCATTGTGGGACTTTTCAAGGTGCGAAGGTTTTAGTGCACTGGAAGAATTTTGCTATTGAGACAACACAAAATGGCTGGCAACCTGCTCAGTGCACTGAATACTGAACAAGGATGCTGATTGAGATTAGGGCTGTGCGATTCTGGCTAAAATGAGAATCGTGATTGTTTTGTTTAAAATCAAGATCACGATTTTCTCACGATTCTGTAGATGTAAAATAAAGGTTAATATGAGTCGGCTATTATTATTGTTATTTCTCAAATATATGGTAAAACAACAATAATATTTTGTGTAGCTCTACTGTTGGTTAAAATGCTAAATTTTGAATAGACTTTGAATGATTGAACAGACTTTACGTCCATGTCATTAATGCACAGTAAAGTGACGACATTAGAATACAACTCTTTATAATTCTGATGTTGAATTATTATGTTTGAGACCTGCTTGCAATCTGTTATTGACAACATTATTACATCATTTTTACACTGGTAAAATCAGACATTTGTGATTATCAGATACCCTCTTACATTATATTCAACATAGGCTACAGTAGTTTTACTGACACTGTTTTTATGCACAACTCTCTGTGCTCTCATAGCTTTGCTATGAAAGAAAAACATATTAAATGCTTGTCGTAATCATAACTGCAAAATGCGATATGATTATTTAAATAATGTGCGTGCTTTTGGTTTCATTTTCTCTGCTAAGTGCTGTTCATACTTCTCGCGCGGCTCTCAAATGATCGCTCTGTGCCACAAACTGAATGTTATTTACAACTTGATTACCTTTTATTCACAGCCTATGCAAGCACCTGCCCTCTCTGTGGTAACAGCTCACGGTTAGCAACTCACGTCACGTGTGATTTCGCGGCCGCAAATACATCATTACATGAAGACAAAAAATGACATTTTTGGGTGAACTATAACTTATACAGTATGGAACCCTTTCGACATCATTTGGAGGTGTCCATGTCGCTGAGCAACGTATGTAAAACAATGAGAAGTGCGGCTGCCTTTGCGTCTCTCCTAAACTTGAAAATATGATTGGCAGAATTAGCTGGATTAAGATCATCTAGGGCAGGGGTCACCAATCTCGGTCCTGGAGGGTCGGTGTCCCTGCAGGGTTTAGCTCCAACTTGCCTCAACTCACCTGCCTAGATGTTTCAAGTATACCTAGTAAGACCTTGATTAGCTTGTTCAGGTGTGTTTGATTAGGGTTGGAGCTAAAATCTGCAGGACACCAGCCCTCCAGGTACAAGTTTGGTGACCCCTGGTTTAGGGGGTTGAATTAAAATCATGATCTTTTTATAATTAATCGTGAAGCTCTAATTGAGATGCACCTTTAAATTAATGGTTTAATAGCGAGAACAAGTGACCTAAAAAAGAAATTTATGTGCTGTAAGGTTTTGACTCTTCTAATGCATAAAAATTACATGTTTGCAGATATTTAAGAAATATGCTAATTAGCCATACTTATTTACCTTAAAAACAATGCTAAAGTCATCATCCGCCTCTGAAACTGTGCGTTCTTTGTCGGAAATGTCCGTCTTTGTTTTGGTCTGCATAACCCTGCCCACTGCCGGTTTACCCAGTTATATGTCGACACACTGGGTTGCCGTGGCTCCTCCTGTTGGAGTTGTCAATCTGCCAACTGGCATTTGTGTCGAATTGTCAGAGCGACCAGGTGAAAAAAACCTCCCCAATATTGTGAATGTGGACTGCAATACCTAGTTTAACCATTATATCTGCTATGTCAATCCTACATACTGCACCTTTAAGTACAAATGTATCCATTAAAACGTGATAGTATTAATATCTACCAAGTTCAGCTGAAATACAAAATATATTAATAGCCTATAAATAGAAATTTATAAAATATATGCTGCGTCCCAATTCGCATACTATCTGTCCTAAAGAGTATTCGAAAATAGAATTAGTATGTCTCAAACTGTAGTATGCTGAAAAAGAGTATGCCAAAGGTTCCTAGATGGTCTACTATTTCCAGTAAAAATTGTAAGTGTAGAACCATCTATACTCTAACCACTAATATTGCCCACAATACATTGCACGTTGGACGTGAATTTGATTACAACTACAAACTCGAGTAAAAAGTGCAAACATGGCGAACTTGCAAAACCAACCATCAAGTATAGAGACTTCGATAAAGTTGTTTGAATGATTATTAATTAATATCCAGTCAACTGGAAAATATTTAAATCGTGTTTTCCATGTTATATTTCATCTGCAACAACAATTTAAACTTATATGAAGACGTGTTTGGACATTAACTTCTGAATGCACAATTATCCAAAGACCTGAGAAGGTTTCTCTGCATAAAAGACTGCATGATTTGCTTAATTTGCGCATTAAATCCGCTTCATTTGCACATCAAATGTGCTTTATTTGTGTGACAAATTTGCTTTATTCGAGCTTCAAATTCGCTTTACAAATTCGCTTAATTCATGCATGAAATTCGCTTCATTCGCACGTCACATTCACTTTGTTCACGCATCAAATTCGCTTTGTTTATGCGTCAAATTTGCTTTTCAAATTCACTTAATTAGATCGGCAAATTCACTTAATTCGATCATCAAATTCACTTAATTCGCACATTAAATTTGCTTCATTCGCGTGGTAAATTCACTTAATTTGCACGTCAAATTCGATTTATTAGAGTCAATTTATTAGTTCGATTATTAGAGTCAAATTTGCTTCATTCATGTGTCAAATTCGCTTTTTTTCATGTGTCAAATTTGTTTTATTCTTGCGTCAAATTTGCTTCACAAAATAGCTTAATTCGCACGTCAAATTTGCTTTATTCGCCGTCAAATTCATTCATTTGCACATCAAATTTGCTTCATTCTTGCATCAAAATTCACTTCACAATTTCTCTTAACTAGCATGTCAAATTCACTTCATTTGTGCGTCAAATTCACTTCATTCGCGTGTCAAATTCATTCACTATAGACATGGATTTGCATCAGGGGCAGGACTTCTGTCTGCCTGGTTCGTTGCTAAATAGCTTACATGGATTTTATTGAGATTAGCTGTGCTTTATGTACTTAAGGAAGGCTGGAAAACAGTGTACATTCGTTCAGCGCCCTGTCTGAGGCGAGCCCAGTTTGATAAACTGTTGTCCAGTGTCGGCAAGAGAATTTACAGGCACTACTTCATAATCACATCCCTACAAGAAAAAACCTGATTGGTTAATGCGGCTCGAAAAATTTTACATCACTTGCCGCTTCATTAACGAATGATTCACAATGCCTCATTTGCGCAAATTGTGCCGCAGGATGTCAATGATGTTTGCAATGACTTAACATGTAAATACGCTTGACGCTTCATTTACATCTGGTGTGAATGCAGCATTACACACTCAAACGTATATACTTTTTCTTCACAAAATGTTTTAGGGCATAGTATAAGTATGTGAATTGGAATGCAGCATTAGAGTGTATCTACAGCCAATATGGTCATACTTTGAATAATAAAAAAGCCAACTCAGTAACATACAAAATGAACAGTTACCATCATCCTATTAAGTGAATAAGTTTATTGTTTCATTTTTCTCTCTGAAATTGCTCACATTTATGATACAAGGGGATTTTTACAACTTTGAATGCATGTTCCTGCTCTGCATGGAGAATAGATTTTTTTTTTCTTTTCATTGAAGTTTATTAACTGTATAAAATAGGAACGTTAACAACAGGTATTGCTTCATTGATGGTTCATTTCAACAAGCTGGCTGTAAACAGGGGGTGTGAACATCCAAAACTTTCCCGTTCGAGGTATACAGACAAAAAAGGAAGCTTTTTTTCTAAACAGATAACACGCAGACACTGCAAATCGAGCAAAAGCAAACCACTCGCTTATAGCGCACATTACAAAACATGATAGGAAAACAGAAACAGAAAAATAAAATTGCAGAGAGGCTAACAGAGATTAAAAACAGTGTGAAAAAGGGAATTTGTCCCCCCCCCCCCCCCCCCAATAAACAATGTAAGGACAGCAGTTCTGAGAAAATAGCATAATTTCTGAGGATCGTTACGTCAAAGCCATGCAAAGAAAATGCATGCATGCACACAGCGATACAAGTCAAAAGCAAAGAGCAGGAAGGGCCTTCAAGTTTCCTGCAGGCCATAGCATTATATTTACAGTAAAAGTGATCCAAGAACAGCTTTTCGTATCATCCATTGTACACACACAATGAAATGGAGCTGACATTGATATCAATAACTTAATGTTCTCCCCATAGAGGCTAAACTACATTCATAAAGGACTGTTAAATTTGCTTTTTTGTGGTTGCTTCCTTTTTACATACTATTTTGTTCACTTTTGAAGCTAGGAAAACAAGATTTGCAAAGTCCACAGTACTTTTGCAAATCAAAAAGACATAAGAAAGTCTCTTTAAAGAAACAAAACCGAGTTGCCCCGATACAAACAATCACATTATTGTCATAAATAAATAACATTCAAGTTCTGGTATAGTAATAAATAAGGACAGGGATGAAACAGAAGGAAAACATACAAAAATATCCACTATGTATTCAACATTTCTTTAGTACCTGCTGGTAGCGAAGATAAGAAATCATCACAAAAAAAGAGAGAAAAATAAAACAAATTAAACACTGTATATCCGTGTCTAACAAATGAAACACATTGTTCCATCGCACAATAAATACAGAAATAGAAGGTTTAAATAATAATTAAATAAAGATCGGCAACACAAGATTTCAAATCGGAATCTACAACAGAACTAAATCTAGTGTCACGTCTAGACATTTTATTTGTACATAATTATGTTCAATCTGTACAACAGAGATTCATTCATTATGATGAATTCATTCAATATTATCCCCCCAACCTCATCCCATCCCATTCCAAGTCCCCAAATCATTCAAATCAATGTTTCAGTCCTTTTGCAGCAATGATTTAAGATCAGGTGACATTCTTCAAACATTAAAGTTGAAATAAAACAAATAAAACTGAGCACAAATGGAAACAACACAGTTTGAAACAAATAAAATCCATCTTTTCCTTCTCAGTTTGTGGTATAGTAATTCTTGATGGTTTTTAGGAGTCTGAGTGCAAAAAAAATAAGTGCTTATGTCTGGCATTTTGAGTGTGAATCTGGTCCAAACCTAGTGAGCTGCTGCATTATTGTTCAATTTCTTACAAATCATAAAACAAAACTAAATTCATTAAAGAAATTATAAAATACTAAACAAATAAACAAATCTCGAGTTAAAACATTCATTATTATAGATCTGTACGGCGAACGGCACTCCTCACATAATGTGCAGTGGAGACTTGATTATCAATTAAATAAATACAAACTGTTAATAAACAAACAAAACAACAACAAAAAAAAAAAACAGGTTGGCGACATCATACTGCTAAACTAACTAATCTTTTTAAGCTAAGCTAATCCTTCATTGGCAACAACTGACAAATAAACCCCCCGAAGACTCCATTTTCAACTGATTCCAAGTGCATGTTAGCATGTTGCTAAGCTACCAAACGTACACAGATTTGATCATTTTCAACACCATTTGCCATTAACATGTTGCTAATGCTAATAGCCCCATAGCTTAAAGAAAAATACATAATATACAAATACTGGCCTATTCAAGTAGATGTCCACCATCTTGACAGGATTTTTTTATGTTTGTTGCATTGTATTTCCCTGCTGAAAAATCCAGCTTAAACCAGCCTTAGCTGGTTGGCTGGTTTTAGCTGGTCGACCAGCCTGGTTTTAGAGGGGTTTTGGCCATTTCCAGGCTGGTTTCCAACCATTTCCAGCCTGGTCTTAGCTGGTCAGGCTGAGAGTTGACCAGCTAAAACCAGATTGACCAGCCAAAACCAGCTATGTCCAGCTTAAACCAGGCTGTTCAAGCTGGTTTTAGCTGGTTTAAGCTGGTCATTTTCCAGCCTGACCAGCTAAGACCAGGCTGGAAATGGCTGGAAATCAGCCTTGAAATGGCCAAAACCCCTCTAAAACCAGGCTGGTCAACCAGCTAAAACCAGCCAACTAGCTTAGGCTGGTTTAAGCAGTTTTTTTCAGCAGGCTTAAGGGACTTTCAAAGTGAGGTATATGGTGTATAAATGCAGCTCAATAAGTTTTGGAACAGAGTCTGTTTGTGCAACCGGTTTGGTCAACCATTTTAGCAGGTTAAGGTGCTGAGATGATTACATGGGGCGCACACAGATGGTTTAACAAAAAAAACAAAAAAAAAACAAGTGTGCATATTTGTATTTGTTGTCCTTGTCGGGCATGGAGAGACCGGAGAATAGGAAGGGAAGAGTATGACGAAGGATGAAGCATCCATCTCCTTGGTAACCTGCTTGTTCATCATGAAAAGTGCCATCTGTCAATAAATGTCCGTCACAGGATGTGCAGGGAAGTGGGGGTGGAGCTTTAATATGTTTTCTGGATAATTCCTAGCAGTAAAGACAAGCCATTACAAAGGTGAAGAAAACGGGAAGACAGACGTGATTACATGAATATACCTAGGGTATAGGGACGACAGGGGATTGTGAAGGGGCAGGCGACATGGTGAAGACAGTGAAAGGGGAAATGTGCCTAGATTTGTGTCATTACTAGTTTCCAAACAATCAACCCATCATACAAAATATAATTTCCAAATATAAATTTCATAACTTCTAAGACTATGTACATTTTTTGAGTACTTTTACGCGTGTGCGTTTTGAAAAAAAGCTTGACTGGTAATGTTTTAGGGCTGCTCCTGTGTCCCAGCAGATGCTACCAGCTTGGCATTGTCCCTGGGATTGCCCACTGGGCATTTAGAGTCATTAGGCTGAGGGTCATGGCGACGGGCGTTTGGTGGGTGTCTGTTGGGCGTGCCAGGTGGAACAGGCACCTGGCTGTTCTTCTCGTCTGAAAAAAGTTGTTTAATTACGTCAAAGAAGTTACTCAATGGGCTGCCTAGGTACACAGATAGGAAGAAAAGGAAAAAAAAGAGAGAAACAAAGAGAACAAATAGAGAAATGAACAATAGGTTCACACAAGGAGAAGTGGACAGAAAGGGGGAAAGAGAGCAGAGGGTAGAGAAAGAGGAAAAATGTAAAGACTACAGCTGCGGGAAGCTTTAAGGGGCAACACTACTTTTTTATTTATAAACTATGCCTGTATAAACTATGAGGGTTTCCTGGTCAAACTAGCAAAAACAAACATTTAGCTTTTCCAAGCTGGTTTGCAACTTTAGTACATTCTTAAAATGTAAAAATGTTAAAAAATATATTTCCCCTGGAAATGGAACTCATCACCATAGCAATGCCAGAGCTAGCCTACACTATTGGCCTTATTCATCATGTTAGAGCGGGCACAGCCATTGGAATCTTTTTGCTTGAGAGTCTCATTAACTTCCATTGATTTTCTGTCATTAAAAACAGCTCATTATGCTGCTTGATGTTTTTTTCTTGTGTTATTCCACTTTTATGGTTTTCCATTTTCTGCCATTTATTTTTCCTAGTCATTTCTCCCATAGGCAACAGAGTTAAAAAAAATGAGCACACTTGCGCATTGCAAAATAAGAGCAACAGCAATATACTGTATTGCAACATCAGCATTAAAACTCTACAGTTTGTAAGTTTTAAATTTTATTTTTTTGTTTAAAAACAAGGTTACCAAACATATCGACAAGGTTGGAACAAATTTAGGTTTGCTATAAATTACTGAAGGCTACTGCTTTGAGCAGGATGTAAAGACTTAATTTTGTTTTATGTTAAAGGTACTTTTCTATGTATATTTATTACTAAAATAACCTACCTTAACATTACCTTAATTTTTTTTTATTTGTTAGGTATTTGTTAGGTTAAAAAAACAAATAAAGAACTTTGATGTACACAATTTTCATCAGTTTATTAAGTTATTGTACTTTGCCAATATATCCATA
>CAIGQZ010033189.1:7920140-7949527 GCA_903798205.1 Danio tinwini
TATATATGAAGAGTTCAGATGCAAAAACCTCTAAATGTAGTCTGAAATGTTCTCCTAAAATGAGAGTTTTTCTCAACCTCCTATGTTTATGTTCAGTTATTTCACTTAAAAGTCAACAAAAGGAACTTAATTGTCACCTTGATGTAAAATTACTGAGCCAACACACAAGAGTTGGAGAACAATGCTAATTTTAGATGAAAATATCAAATGGCTTTTAGAGGTTTTTGCATCTAAACTCTTTATATTTAATCTTAATTTTTATATATTTAATATTTTACTTTCCTGAACTTTCCTTCCCCTCTGGTATTGATAAATACTCAGGTGTGACTGGTAGTGAAGGTTTGTTCACTACCTTTGAAAATTTTTTTATTAAATCTCACTGATTTAATTTTGATTAAAAGTCACTGGTTAACTTTGACAAAATAACTATTCACTGCTCTATAGGGTATTTTAAGAGAAGGACAAAATGTCTCAGGGTCGCAAGTCTGTATCCAGATCGGCCTGTAGTGCAGAGCTCTCAAGCTCAATACTATGTATCATTTGGATTTCCATCTATACTCCTAGATTTATTTAGCATGATACACTTGTATCTGGAAAAAAATGTTAACCTTTTTAATTAATTCTGGAGTCTTCCGAAATCATTTTATCCAATAAATTAAGTAGAGTCTGCACTACCATTATGTTGTGACATGATTTTATCAATTTTAAGGCACGTTTGACTGTACAGAGCAGTGTGGCACGGCAGCATGAAGACCTTTTAATCATTTAATTCCTGATATTAGCAACTTGTATGGAACTGACTAAATGAACTTTTCTTTTAGTATGAGTGAGCAGGGGGCTCTTGAGTACTAGTTAACCCTACATCCTCTGCTCTGACTAACTTCAGAGTGTCGAGACAATGTCTGTGAGAAGAAATGCAATCCCAGGCGTGGAACTCTAATCGGAGTTTGGTCCCTAATGAATGTACAATTAAGAATATCGAACCCAAGAAAATCTCAAAATCTAAATTATATCACAACTAATAATGTGATCAGTTAAAACCACAAACGGTAAAAGTGTAATAATCAAAATTGTAGTTAGATTAAGTTATTCGTAAAGTCTAAAGCGCTAAAAAGGCTTACACGCATTTAACCTTCGACCATTCATAGGATTCCATCGTTGGGCAGATAGAAAGGAATCTTACACATATGTAACATTCTCTGAAAATATGTGCACTTACTCTGGGGAAGACTCTGGCGTTAGGCTGGACATTTCCTCTTGAGTGGGAACTGTTGAGAATAAAGCAAGAATGTTAGTGTGTTTCAGATTTATGACTTACTAGCATTCAGCTTAAAATGCAATTTAAAGGCATAGGTTAACTAAGTTGGGTTAATTTGGCAAGTCACTGGACAATAACACTGGACAACAGAAAAATAAATCTTGAGGTAGTTAATAATATTGACATTCACAACTATTAAAACAAAATGAAAAAAAAAAATCAGCCACAACAAAAGAAATAAGAATTTCAAAATATGAAAAAAATATATAATATGAAATACTGTTAAAATGCTCTGTTAAACATCACTTGGGAAATATTTGAAAAAGAATTCCAGAGGAGTGCTAATAATGTAGGCCTTAACTGTATATACTTAAAGATTATAGCTGCATGCAAATGTGCATAGCTTGTGAGCAATTGTTACATGTTGTCCATTTGAATTGGGATTAAAGGCTATTCTAGCAATAAGACTGGATCATTAAGGGATCACATGCAAGAAAGGGCTACTTAGAAATGCAAATTGATGCCATTGAAACAATGTAAGGTGGTATTTACAGCAGCTAGCTTAATTCTAAATGTAAATGACACCATTTAGCCATAACGATCTATAACACAATCCAGACAAACATAAGGAGGATAGCTTTATTTCATTCAGAGAGCTTTAGAAGAATTCATATTACAGTATCCTCTCTCTGTGGATCTTAAATGTTTCCAGAAATTACAGCTTTAGTAGAAAAACTGAATTTGAAACATATAATACATTGTTTTTCCCTTGTCCATATACTGCAGGGGAGTTCAATCTTGCTCCTGAAGGGCCACTATATAGTTTAGCTCCTCCTCTAATTAAAGACACCTCAACTGTATATTCAAAGTCTTACTAGGCATAGTAAAAACTTCCAGGTAGGTGCGTTAAGACAAGTTGGAACTTATCCCATTGGAACAGTGGATATTTAGTACATATACTGAACTATAAATTGATAAATATCACTTTTTACTTGCTGTTTTTTTTTTTTTTTTTTTGAGGCAGGTAGCAAATAAAAATGGCTGAAGAATTTATTCTAGAATAGTTGTTTTCAACCTGTGGGGGTACTGCCAGCTGTTATCAATTGAAAAAAAAAAACATTGTTAGTACAGTATATGTAAAAATGTATTGTCATAAATAAATGTCAGAAAACAAATCAGAAATTTGTTCACTATTGGATTTCACTGATTGGTTTAATAACACCACTCTAAACTAAAACATGTTGCATAAATGTCTGTCAACAGATCCAGTGCTCCAGTTCTCTGCCAGTTTTGACTGCTAATCTGTCCTGGGACGTGGACTCAGGACTTGATGCTATTTGACTCTCCGCGATGCACGTCCACAACTTCACGCATAAGGTTGTCCAGTCTCCTTGTTCAGTCCATTACTTCTACTGTAACTGTTCAGCTGAGGGAATGGAACCAATCGCGTGATATCAGACACAGCAAAATTTCAAGATGACGGCATCTTTGCGCTAAAAGCTATAGTAAATGGTTACATTAATCAAGTTTGTTCATTATATTTTCATTAAAGTGGAACCAATTTACAAAAAAACGTAAACTTGACTAACTGCTTCACTTCCACTTTAAGACACTCATGTTTATGTGGGTGCTTAACATTGTTTGCGGGATTATGCAAAATAGATAGAAGTAAAAAAGACATAAAAAAACGCAAATAAAGAAGTATTTATGTAACTCCCAGAAGCAACACATTATCATACCTGTCAACATCGGTATGTAAAAATACTCTTGCAATTATATCACATTTAGGATCAGCTCTGTGTTGATGCTACTTTCACTTTTCATAGAAAGATTAAAAATGAGAGAAATGCAGAAAAATATTTAAATGGCATGATAGGAGGATATAATGGTAAAATACAGAATAATCCTGGCAAAAACAGGAAGGTTGATAGGTGTGCATTATTAAGGTTCTTTCATTTAAGTGATGTTTCTTTGACAAATGTGACAGATTTTGTCCATCTGAGGGTGGTATGCATGTTGGTGTGGGTTTCCTCTGGGTTCTCCGGTTTCCCCACAGTCCAAAGACATGCAATATAGGTGAAGTAAATAAGCTAAATTGGCCATAGTGTATATGCGTGAAAGAGTGTATGGGTGTTTCCCAGTGTTGGGTTGTGGCTGGAAGGGCATCCGCTGCGTAAAACATATGCTGGATATGTTGGAGGTTTATTCCGCTGTGGCGACCCCAGATTAATAAAGGGACAATTAATAAAGTTAACAGTTGTCAGTTGCTAACCATGCCAAGATTCCTGGACCTAGACCACAGAAACATGCATGTTTGGTTTAGTGGGCAGCCACTTTAAGGGTGCTTTCACACCTAGACTTTTGTTTCGGAATTTATATTTGGTGACAACGTCTGTGGGTGTCACCATTTAAAATGAAAGCACAGCTTTTCGCTTATAATGTCATTGCTCTTCGTCATAAGTTAAAATAAGGTAGCATGACATCTGAGCGGGACTCTAATAAAAATAATCCGTGAAACTCTGACCAATATGAGGAGAGTTTACTCGCACGTGACTTATTTGAGCTTTTTGGTCCATTTAGAAACTTTGCCGTGTGAAAGCAAACCAAAGAGCAACAATGCAACAATTTTAATCCCTTTTCTGAACAAGATAATCGATCCACAGGTGTGAAAGCACCCTAAAAATGTTGAGAGCCTCTGTTCTAGAACATCTTTTTGGACAAGACTCTTTAAACACCCCAGTGGACAAGATGATCTCATCAAGACCTTTGTTTCATTCCATGGAAGATAAAGAGTGTAAGAAAATTAAAGGCCCAAGATGTTGCAGTACCCCATTGACCTACGCAAGACAAGTGGTGAGGGGAATGAATATATGGATGAATTGTAGCTTGTTTATCCAGATATTTGTCACAATACATTTACATTTAGTCAGATAACAGATTATTTTGTCCAAGGTGATTTACAATTTAGGAGGCATTCAGCAATTCGACAAGAAAAGGTAGTGCACACAGGAAGTGCTAATTATAGATATATAATACAATATGATTATAGATCAAGGGTCACCAACCCTGTGTCTAGAGATCTACCTTGCTGCAAATTTCAGTTGCAATCCTGACCAAACACACCTGTCTCTAATTAGCAAGTGCTCCTAATTACAGTGATTGGTTCAGGTGTGTTTGAACAGGGTTGAAACTGCTGAAAAGTAGCTTTCCAGAAACAGGGTTGGTGACCCCTGATATAGATATATAACACAATACCTTGCAGTTTCCTCCGGTGAAAGCGTGGCGAGCCCAGAAAGCTGTTCTTGATAGAGTTGAGTCGTGTCTTCCAGGGCATTCCCCCAATGGAGGGGCTCGGTGGTGGTGTAGGGGTCGGTGTCCCTGCCGGGCTGTTCTTCGGCGTGTGGACGGGTGTTCCTTTAGGGGTGGGAATAGGGCTGCTCCTTGGAGAAGGGTGTGGGGTCACCTGTATTGTAGGGATAGATTTGGTGGTGTGGTCAGAGCCGGGCACAGGGTGGAAGTGGTGTAGACGAATAGGAGAAAGCGGGACAACGGGTCTAAAGGGGACCGAGAGTTGAGGAGGAATAATGGATGCAGGAGTTGCCCTCCGCACCAGTGGGCTGCCTGGTATACACGGTGCTTGAGGCTGACATGGAGTTGAAGGTTCTGATTTGGCTGTCGAAATGTGTTCTGGCTCGGATTCAGGTAGGGGGTTTGATCGGGCAGACTGTAAAGGTTTATCTTTGGGTTTTGCTGGAAGAGTTTGAGTCTTCGGGTAAGGCAAAAGAGACTCAGATATAGAGTTTGGTGTCAGCGAGTTAGAAGTTTTTGCCATGTTTTGATCTGAATTTGGTTTCAGAGAGTCTATGATACTAGAACTAGGAGATAACAGCAGCTCGCTGGACTGAGGTGGAATGCAAAACTTTCGGACAGGCTTTAGGGCAAGACGAGAACCAGAGCAGAACACATCAAGACATACAGGCACGTATCACAAAACATTGTAGGTAAAGCACAAAGGATTTAAGGAGGAAGAAGGAGCCGTGGTGATGCAGAAGAAACAAAAAAAGCGTGCAGTTAGCCAAGACAGGTGAGCGAAAGATGCAACAAGACAATTGTGAAGATCAAACCAAGATAAAATTCTTTTAAAGCACAAAGAAAGCTGCCAGTAAGAAAATAAACAGGGGTTAAAGAGCAAAACTTTCTACTGTGGAATGGGCGACTTCAAACAAGAGCACAGAGAGATGCGGACATTGCGATTTTCAAGTCAAAGACATATGAAAGCGTCCATAATAAATCCAATGGAATATCCTTAAATAGGCTAACACTGTTGTATAATTTCTTGTAGTAAATAAAAATATTAATAAAAGCTAAAGAAGCTTTCTTACAACAACAACAACAACAACAACAACAACAACAACAACAACAACAACAACAACAACAATACTACTACTACTAGTACTACTAATTATTCTTATTATTATGATGATGATGCATGATGATGATGATGATGATTATTATTATTATTATTATTATTATTATTATTATTATTATTATTATTATTATTATTATTATTATTATTATTATTATTATTATTATTATTATTATCTTAAATGATAAAATGGCCACATTAGGTTTAAGAAATAATATGACTACATAGGGTTTTTATTGAATAAGTAAATTCCTTTGAACTCAAGCATACTGTTTTCTTTATGATATCAAGACAGTTGCGTCACCAACACATTTTTAAGTTTTCAGTGGCAAGTACAAAAAGGACAAAGATTAAATTCAAAAGAGTACATAACTGTATTCATGAAATGCATTTTAATGTTTTTTAAAAAAATGGTATACATTGGTAAATACAGTGAATCCGAAAAGTATTTATAGCACTTCACTTTTTTCACATTTTTTTATGTTACATCCTTATGCCAAAATGGATTTACAGCCTTTGCTCAATACTTTGTTGATGCACCTTTTGCAGCAATTACAGACTCAAGTCTTTTTGAATATGATGCCACAAGCTTTGGCATACCTATCTTTGGGAATTTTCCCCCATTCCTCTTTGCAGTACATCTCAAGCTCTATCATGTTGGTTGGGAAGCAATGGTGTACAGCCATTTTCAGATCTCTCCAGAGATGTTCAATAGGATTTAGGTCTTTGCTCTGGCTGGGCCACTTAAGGACATTCACAGAGTTGTTGTGAAGCCACTCTATTGATATTTTGATGGTGTGCTTTGGGTCATTGTCCTGCTGGAAAAGGTCAAAAGCACTCTGAAGCAGGTTTACATTAAGGATGTCTCTGTACATTGCAGCATTCATCTTTCCCTCTATCCTGACTAGTCTTCCAGTTCCTGCTGCTGAAAAACATCCCCACAGCATGATGCTGCCACCAGGGGTGGTATTAGCCTGGTGATGAGTGGTGCCAAGTTTTCTCAAAATGTAACGCCTATCATTTACTCCAAAGAGATCAATTTTAGTCTCATCAGACCAGAGACTTTAGTTTCTTATGGTCTGAGAGTCCTTCAGATGCCTTTGGCAAATTTCAGACAGGCAGTGGCCTGATTGGTGGATTGCTGCACAGATGGTTGTCCTTCTGTAAGATTCTCCTCTCTCCAGAGAAGAACGCTGGAGCTCAGACAGAGTGACCATCAGGTGCCCATTGGAACTTTCAGAGCAGCAGAAATTTCCCCAGCCTTGTGCCTCGAGACAATCCTGTCTTGGAGGTCTACAGAGAATTCCTTTGTCTTCATGCTTGGTTTGTGCTTTGACTTGCACTGTCAACCCTGGGACCTTATATAGACAGATGTATGCCTTTTCAAATCATGTCCAATCAACTGAATTTACCACAGGTGAACTCCAATTAAGCTGCTGAAACATCTCAAGAATGATCAGTGGAAACAGAATGTACCTGAGCTCAATTCAGAGCTTCACAGCAAAGGCTGTGAATACTTATGTACATGGGATTTTTCAGTATTGTTTTAGTTTTTTTATTAATTTGCAACAAATTTTTTTTCACATTGTCATTATAGGGTATTGTGTGTTGAATTTTGAGGAAATAAATGAATTTAATCCATTTTGGAATAAGGCTGTAACAAAAAAATGTGGAAAAAGTGAAGTGCTATGAATACTTTCCAGGTGCACTGTACGTCATATCATATATATGACAAAACATTACTCATGCCATTGATCTGTATAAATTTTTGATTCAAATCTGATTTGCATTCAAATCATCTGCTAACAAACTAAAATATATATTTACATTAAATTTCGTCTACGCTATTGTTGTCTATTAAAAGGAACGCATCAATAGAGCTGCCATTTTAGTACAGGGTAGCGCTCCTTTGAAATGAATATGGGACCAAGGTGTAGTGGAGGACTGGCCATTCAGAGCCAGAGACATATACACATATATACATTTATCTATGATCAGGAGTTTTCCTAGTGGTTAGTATGCAAATATTTTTTTAAATTACAAAAATTATCATTCTACATCACTTTTCTACATCGATGGATAAGTGACCGCACAGGCATTGCTGACAAACGTGTGTTTGTGTGCATGGAAATGTGTTATCCTCCCTCTCTGTTAATTTTGATTCAACCTGTGTCCTGAAACACACCCCTCTCCTGCTTTCACTTTTCATTTTAACGGAGGGAGTGTTAATTTGTGAATGAATCTACATTATTGACGACTCGTTCACTTAGCCAACAAGTTTCTGGCACCGCAGCATCTTGTTGTCATATTTCATTTACATTGTTTGCTTATTTTATTCAACAAAACTAGCATAAGCCTAGTCTTGAGTGTGAGTTTATGCTATTTGCCTTATGGCCATGGCAGTAAGAGACTGTATTATCATCAAAAATGTTACTTGTTTAACATAAAAGAATGTAACACAAAATCCTAAAAAAATTTAATCTTACCTATGAAATGTTCTGCCTTTGTGCTTTGTTTTGTTTGTTTGCTCGTTACTGCACCCATACACAGCGCTAAAGTCCAGCATCTTCAGATTGGCTTTAGTCTTGACTAGTGCAGTTGAATAACATTTGTCCTGGGAGCACTGTACAAATATGGAGGCGCTATTGACACATGCTTAGGGTCCGTATGCGAAATCTAGTGTATATATCTAAGACAAACTAACAGCAAACGGCAAGATCTGGTTGCCTCATCAAACTTTAAAATCTTGTGAGTGTCTCAATATGAATAACTCAAAACACAAAAGCTAAACATTTGAAATAACTAATAGTCTCTTCACCATATGACTTCAGCAAAACAATGAAAGTTTAATTCATGTCAAACATGAAAAAAGACAGCAAGATCTTCAAAATCATAAATTTTGATATGACATACAGAACGGTCGTTTATACAGTGAACTTTTAAAGCAATTTCCAGCAGGAATCAGCAATATACATTGCTGAGCTTTACTGTAAAGCCTCTGTAATCTCTGAGCCGTCTTAAACAAGTCAACTGGAAAAAGTTTAGCCAAGAGCTTCTGTGCAATCGGAGAAGCTGGATTTTCTACAGCATTCCCTGAGCTGGATTTACATTTTGGGGAAGGATACAGAGACAAGCAAATAGAATGAACGAGTATCTCCATGAAACAAAACGACAGCCACAGGACAACAGCCTTACCACCACACCCCAGCTATTAGTGGAGTAAAGAGCCAGTGATAGAGCCAATTCGGTTGATGGGGATGATTGGGAGGCCATGATTGTAAGGGCCGATTGAGGGACTTTGGCCAGGACACCAGTGTTACATTGTTAATGACCACAGAGAGTCAGGAGAGTTTCATCCGAAAGACAGTGCCAGTGACCCATTCACTTTTACTGGGGCCTCACATTAGTACTCACACAGACAACAGGTTGAGCACCCCCTGCTGGCCTCACTAACACCACTTCCAACAGCAACCTAGTTTTCCCATGTGGACTCCCATTCCAGGTACTGACCAGGCTCAGCCCTGCATAGCTTCAGTGAGTAACTTGTCTTGGGCTGCAGGGTGATATGGCTATGGATGTAGGCTATTTAACTTATTTTATTGCTGTAAACACATGTAAATACATCTCTGTGCCAATTTTTAATGGTGCCTTAAATCATTCTGGATAATGAAGTGTTGGTTTGGATCATTTCATTGCGGATTGTTTTGTAAACAAGACACAATGTAATGAAGAGTTCATTAAGAAACTTTTCTTAAAAGAAGAAGCAGACAATTATATTGGATCTACTTCTTCCACAACAGTCTCTAAGTAAACAATCTGATAAAATATTGTCTGATAACATATAGTGACATTTTATACTGGAAGGTTTGTTTTCAAAACACTTACTTATACCCGTTAACTTACAGTGCAAGCCTTACAGGCACAGTTTACCCAAAACTGAAAATTTACAGACTATTTATTCACCCTTAAGTAGTTCCAAACCTTTGCAAGTTCCTTTATTTTGTTTAACACTACAGAATATATTTTAAAGAAAGCTGAATATGTAACCACTGACTTTCATAGTAGAAAAAAACACATACTATAGAAGTCAATGGTTACAGGTTTCACCCAACAAGTAAAGCTTGAGTAAATTATGAAAGGATTTTAATTTTTGGGTGGACTATCCATTAAATTAGTTGCCCCTTGTGTTGTTGTCTAAAAATAAGTTGTCCAAAAAAAACTTATGTTACATTTTATGGGTCATTTGTTTATAATAACTTCACTACAACTGTTAAAGGTCTAACAATTCAGATTTGTTTAATGGAAATTGCAGCACATATGTAATCACAGTTATGCAGTGAATGTGATGTCCTACAAACACAAAATGGAGTGTGACATTGTTGCTATGAATGTGACAGTGCAGAAGCGTGCTAATTGGTAGACAGAAAGAAGGGGGTGTGTTGGGAGTTTACTCACTCTTGGACTGCTGAGAGGGCTGGTGGAGAGACCAGAGGATGCGCCGCTGATGGACCGTGACCTGTGAAAAGACAGACCATAAAACACACAGGGTAAGATGATGCTTACAGCTAAGAGTACAGGATGTGGAAATCATTTTATTAAATAAGAGCAACAGAGATCAGAGTTTTTAATTTGATTATGTTTGATTTTTTCATTATTTTGTTGCGTTGCGTAAACTTGGGGTTAATAAGATTTTGTTTTCTTTTTTTTTAAATA
Source organism: Danio tinwini (assembly GCA_903798205.1). Taxonomy (NCBI): domain Eukaryota; kingdom Metazoa; phylum Chordata; class Actinopteri; order Cypriniformes; family Danionidae; genus Danio; species Danio tinwini. The sequence continues at coordinate 7,930,538 of CAIGQZ010033189.1, forward strand.
AATCAATATATTTAATAATGAATCAAATTATTCATTTATGTTAGCAATTCATTTTATTTCAATTTAATGCATTTAAACTTTCTATTAATCAAATAATCCTGGAGAAAAACAAAACCATTAAGGATCACAACTACTTTTTAATTTTAATATTAATAAATGTTTCTTGGGCATAATTTAGTATATTGAAAACATAAATGAAGGATCAGTTTTCATTAAAGCAAGATCCTCGCCACTGCCTTACATGGTTTGGGACTTGTGGAGCTGTTCATCGATGGATTCGCTCTTCAGTGTTTGGACTTTCAATAGTGAACATTAAACTACACTGAACTGAACTAAACTGACCTTCAACTCTGAAAACTGGACTGACACGGTTTCATTTTACAAAAACTTCTGTTAAGCTGCTTTAACACAATCTACATAGTAAAAGCACTATAAAAATAAAGATGAATTGAATTGAATTAATTGCTGCTGAAAAATCAGATTTGCCACCATAGAAAATATACTGTATATAAATAAACATATACTAAAATTAGTATTGTTATTACTGTACAATTATTCATTTGAATAAATTTTCTTCAAGGAAACATTGTGGTGGGCCTCAAAATTTGGGAGATTTAGAACCAATTTTAACCTCAGGAAGTTCTTAAAAAAGAGACTTAATGGGTTCCTCGCATACAATATGTTGTTTGTCAAAGGCAACTTGCAGGAAATTTTCCTGAATAAAAAATAAAAGTGCCAAACTGCAGTTAAAGTCGACAAATTAATAATTTGGCAAGTAATTTGTTTACTGATGTCCATGTAAACACAGTCACTGTCTTTCTCCCCTGCGTCTGTGTTTGTTTTGCCTCACGCGTGCCCAGACGGAAACTCCCATATTTGCAAATCCTTCCCTCTTTCCCTCTCCCGACACTCCCACCTAAACGGAGCTGGAAACACCCACTTTTCCTGACTTTTTCCAAACTAGAGGTGTGAAAACAGCCTGCTGAGACAGGGGGTTTCATAGCCCTTTTTAAAGGGTCACAAAACACCAAAACACATTTTTTGAGCTGTTGACAGTCATATAAGTGTCCCACGCTGCTAAAAACACGAATAGGACACATATATTGCACAAAAAATGAAAATTGGTTTTAGTTTTTGTGTTATTTTGAGCAAATTTGCTCTTCCGGTTTGAAACGAATTTTTGAAGCTGCGTCACGGCCATGAGATACTTGCGTGTAAATCCAGAGTGGAGATTGGCTGTCTGTAGCTGGCAGTACATCATGACGTCTCTGAGGGTGCGGCATTAATTCATGAGAAAGGCTTTGTTCAAACCAATCAGCGTGCTCTATTGTGTATGACGTGCAACTTCATTAATTTGCACGATAGCTTCGGAAACTGTTTGACCCGTTACAGTGTTCAGACGATACCACACTGTGTTGCCAAAACAAGTGAAAGAACGAGAATTTGGAGACAGCGGTCGTCAGTTAGTGCGCTGTGTTTATTTATGTGGACAAGTTAATAATTTGGCAAGTAATTTGTTTACTGATCTCCATGTAAACACAGTCACTGTCTTTCTCCCCTGCGTCTGTGTTTGTTTTGCCTCGCGCATGCTCAAACGGAAACTCCCATATTTGCAAATCCTTCCCTCTTTCCATCCCCCGACACTCCCACCTAAACGGAGCTAGACACCTACTTTTCCTGACTTTTTCCAAACTAGAGGTGTGAAAGCAGCCTGCTGAGACAGGGGGTTTCATGGCCCTTTTTAATGATCTAGGTTGTCAAAGTCTAAAGCACATGGCACAAAAGCCTTAAGGGCGAGTTCGAATCCACTTTTGCTATTTTATGGACGGAAAAATATGCTCTGCTCTCCAGCGCATGGTCCAACAGGGTGGTGCTTTTTCTTTAAATGAGTAATAGGTGTGTTTTTTTGCATAAAGTGCATTAAACCAATCAGAGTCTGATGCATCACACCATGGGGCATTTGCTATTGACATGGCGGACTTTCTCTCTATTTTAACAATTTAAGCGCAAAGTCCAAAGCGCAGGGCACAAAAGCATATGCGCTTTGTACTTTGCGCTTAGATTGTTAAGGACTTTTGCTATTTTAAGGACAGAAAAATTTGCTCTGCGCTGCGGCATATGGTCAAAAAGGGTTGAGCTTATTCTCTTAATGAGTTAAAAAGCGTGTTTTTAAAATAAACCAATCAGAGTCTCATCTCCCATTCCCTTTAAGAGTCAGTTGCGTCGTGCCATGACGCATTTGCTATTTACATGGCAGACTTTGTAAGTAAAAAAACTGAACGCTTCACTTGCGAGAAAACAGTTAAACAGACCATCTGCAGTGCAAGAATGATAGAATGAGCCTCCTCATTCTTTACTTTCACTCTCTTTCGTGAGTAAGGTAACGTGTTGTACGCACAGACATCTATTAGCCTACATAATTATTTTCATTTGTTAAGCGCAAAGATTTGTTTCAAAACTATTTCTAAATTCAGTTCTAATTTCCAGCAGACGAATAAATGAACTATAATAACTAAGTGTGGTCGAACAACTAAGTTATTTCCAAATACACATGCTATGCCCCATATGGTCCAAAACTTGACAGGTGGCCAAATCTAAGCTTGTTTTTAATAAAAAAAATATAAATATGCATATAATAAATACTACTAGTAATAATAATTACATTATACAAAAGCAAATTGTCATGAATAAAGTGAAAAAGTCCCCCGAGATGAAGAAGGCATGGAGGCAGTGGTTTTTATATTTATCTACAAAGTAATAATTTTTGTAATATTTTATTCCTTTAATTCTTTTTCATTTGTAAAGATATTTGTGTATTGCTGTACATCCTGTGTGTATTAAGCAATGTGAAAGAGAGGCGCACAACTAACGCGATGTGCGCTAGACTTTAGACCTGCTCTCAGCTGGTCTATCGTGCAGTCTTTTTTAGTTCCTCTAACATGCCTTTATCTAGAACGAAACACCCATAAGTCCACAACGTGGTTTACACAGAGTGGTGCAAAACGGGAAAATTAGTGTTGCGTTGGTCTGAAAATATCAACACATCATAAAAACACATCTTGCACCTTATTGCGCCGGGTGTATGATAGGGTATGTAAGTGGAAAAACTGAATGCTTTACTAGTGAAAATGCTTTACTAGTGAGAAAACAGTTAAACAGACCATCTGCAGCGCGAGGATAAAGAATGAGCCTCTTTACTCCTCCATTCAGCCTCTTTACTTTCTCTTTACTTTACTTTTACTCTTTACTCCTTTACTTTTGTGTATAAGGAAACAGTGTTGTACGCACTCCACTGAAGACATTTATTAGCCTACATATTTAATTTCATTTGTTAAGCACAAAAATTAGTTTCAAAACTATTTTTTTTCAAAACTAAATTCTTTTTTTTTTAATTTCAGAAAATAAATAAATGAACATTAATAATAAAAGTGTGGTCAAAAAACTGAGTTTTACTCAAACACACATCCTATTCTTATGCCACATAAGATAATGCATACGTCTTCAAAACCTGACAGGTGGACAAATCCAAACTTGATTTTATTAAAACAAAATATAATATAAATATGCATATAATAAATAATACTGCTAATAATAATAACATTATACAAAAGCAAATTGTCATGAATAAACTGAAAGAGCCACCTAAAATGAGGCATGGAGGCATTGTTTTTATTTTTATGTAGAAAATAATACATTTTGTAACATTTTAATCCTTTAATTTTTTTTCATATGTAAAGCAATGTGTAAGCGTTTTGAGTAAACTAATGCACTTTTAGATGGAGCTTTTAGATGGTCAATGGCACAGTCTTTTTCAGTTCTTAAAAATAGCAAAGCACCAACAATGTGCCTTAACACACCTCTATTTTAGACCAGCATGCCACAAATTGGTGCAAATGGATTGCTATTTAAACAATGTGGTGCAAAACTTGAAAATTAGGGTTGTGCTGGTCTAAAAAATAGCAACAAATCGCACCAAACACGTCTTGCACCTTATTGCGCCAGATGTATGATAGGGCCCATTGTCTTCTTATCACCCCAATATGACTGTGGACACACTATACCCACACACAGTTCTGTCCAAACAGCTTACAATGATAATTTTCATCAAAGGTGCCCATTAATGAAAACACAGTTATTTATTGTTAGTTCTTCTTAACTCACATTGCATTAACTTATGTTAACAAGCACAACTTTGGATTTTAATTATCCATCAGTAATGTTGAACTATATCATTAATAAATACTGTAAAGGTATTGTTCATTATTAGTTAATTAGGTAAATTAACTAATGAAACCTCATTGTAAAGTGTGACTCATTTTTTATTTTCGTCTTAATGTCTTTAGAATAAAAGATCAATTGTATGTTTATATATAAATCAATAGGCTAGGCTGAAAGCTGAACGCTTCTAATGAGTGGCATCTCTCTCATGTGTGGGTGGCTAGAGGAAAGAAGTGAATGGAGATGACATTGATGATTGCTAAATGGGTAGACAGAAGCCAGCTAAAGATAGTCATTGTTTTATTATAGAGTTATAAAGAGTTGAATGATGCACGTGGCTTATATACGCACAACACCATGTGGAATGAATCAATTGCTAAAGCTATATTTAGACATAAAGGGCAGATAGGTGGTGACTAATCACTTGGCAGTAAGTGATTTAAAATGGTTGTTTACAGATACATAAGCACCATAAAAAGGACATGAAATGAGTTCCAGAAACACAACTAAAGGAATATTTAAGGGAATTAAATAATTTTGTGAAGCAGTTTTATTATCAGATCTAAATTTATAGTAGATTATTGCTTGATTAGCTGCATTTCCACTGTCGGGCCAGTGCCAATAGCTCGGAGCATGAGCAGTGAGGCCAAAATCATGTCACGTTTCCACTGTTGGGCTAGTAGCTCGCAGCACGTCACACAAACCCCGCCCCCAGAACGTCCCCCGAATCAAACGTCACACAACCCGCCCAGTTCAGTGGGAATCAGGCAGGCAGATAAAGCACATCATCGCATCATTACAAAACGATTCAAATGAAGACAACCAAAACAAACAAATGACTTGTTACTGTACAGCATTACATTATATGTCTATATGCATAAGCCCATGTATTTTCATTCATTATATTTGTTTAATCGCCGACCGACTGTTGGCATCGAATCGGTCCGCCACTAACGGAGGGATGAAACAGCGCACCATCCATAAAATAAACCACAGAAATTCTCAGGTAATAACTCAGTATAAAACGTATTTTATAAAATCCTCGTTTTGATAGACGGCGTCAAACATTCAGCCCAAATGCTCCAGTGAGACCTAAAACATATACATTTTTCCATGGGCTATATGACACTTAATAGGTAACTCCCCTTTATTTAAGAGAATAATTCAGCTAGTACAAAATGCAGCTGCCAGAGTTCTTACCAGGTCTAGAAAATATGATCATATCACCCCAATTTTATCCTCCTTACACTGGCTGCCTGTTAAGTTTCGTATTGAATTTAAAATATTGCTTCTTACCTATAAAGCCTTAAATAGTCTAGCTCCTGTTTATCTAACCAACCTCTGGTCTCGCTACAATCCAACCCGCTCTTTAAGATCTCAAAACTCGGGGCTTCTTGTAGTACCTAGAATAGCAAAATCGAGTAAAGGAGGTCGAGCCTTCTCATTTATGGCCCCTAAACTCTGGAATAGCCTTCCTGATAATGTCCGAGGCTCAGACACACTCTCACTCTTCAAAACTAGATTAAAGACCTATCTTTTTAGCAAAGCATACACTCAGTGTATTACATAGCGGTATGACGCATGATGTGCCCCACACACAATTTTGCTTCTTGTTTATATACACTATGAACATCAGCTACGCTAATTATTCTCCTTATTCTGTATTTCCACCTGGGGGTACTCATCTCAAGACCCTCAGACTATGCAGTGCCACTGATGCGATCCAAGACCAGCGACAAGACGATCCCAAGGTTTCTGGACCAGGCCGTATCCGGAGCAGCTGCTGTGGTGGTCATGATGGAGAGCATGAGACTGATTCCTGTGATGCTCCAAGGACAGACGTGTCTTCGCTAAGGTCCAGCTACTGCGCCTAGACTGCAGCTCTGCACAAGACGTTTGGCCATAGGAAAAATGGCCGTGCCCAACTGAGCCTGGTTTCTCTCGAGGTTTTTTAAATTCTTCACTTTCGCCAATTGGTGAAGTTTTTTCCTCGCTGCTGTCGCCACTGGCTTGCATGGTTCGGGATCTGTAGAGCTGCGCATCGATGGAATTGCTCTTCAGTGTTTGAACTCTCAGTAGTGATTATTAAACCACACTGAACTGAGCTAAACTGAACTGAACTTAAACACTGAAAACTGAACTGACACTGTTTCAATTCACTATAAACTTCCATGTGAAGCTGCTTTGACACAATCTACATTGTATAAGCGCTATACAAATAAAGATGAATTGAATTGAATTGAATTTAAAGGATGTTGCATATTATTCAGTTATTATGAGTAAAGAAAACCGCTAAGTATTTCAGGACATAAGAGCAAGTAATAAAAATATAAGCTATAGTCTATATATCGTTGCACTCAGCAGCTATCCACTAATAAAGCTAATAATTTTTAAATTTTACCACGTCATATAAAACAAACATTTTTTTAAATGATAGAAAATAAAACAAAGATTGTTTTTTTCCCAATCCGTTTGTAAAGCAGCACTGCACAGATGACAGAAAGGAAAGTAGCTTCTGATGGTTTCACTCACCCAAATAATGCTCTGTTTGAATGATTTGATTAATATCATCGTATCCAAATACTTTATAAATAATATTTCAAAACTTCTCCATTGTTTGTTGATTTTAGAAAATATCTAAAATCTTTTTTCTTTCAGATAGGCCTTTGAAAAATGAAAGTTTAAAATGGCTTGAATTGGTTTAATTTATTAGTATTGGATATATTTTAATTGTTATAGCTTTTGATTGTTTTATATTGGTTTATTTATTTAATGTGATTTTATTATATCCGATATTTGTAGTTCTTTAAATGATTTTAATATAGCTTAGGCTATTTTATCTAGATATGACACTATTATGTTGAGCCTATAAATATGGACACATAATTTGTAGAGTTTTATTTTCATTCTGTTGTATTCATATTTTGTATTATCACCAAAAATAAAGAAAGAAACCTAGCCGCTCGCGCCATCAACAGAGCTGTAAAGCGAGCTATCTTTCATCCATGCTGCGTCGCAATTCGCAAACTATCTGTCCTAAATAGTATTTGAAAATAGATTTAGTATGTCCCAAATCATAGTATGTTGAAAAGAGTATGCCAAAGGTTCCCAGATGGTTTACTATTTCCGGTCAACATGCTAAGTGTAGAAGCGTCCATATTCTGACCGCTGATATTGCCCACAGTGCATTGTGCATTGGACGTGAAATCAATTAGAACTACAAACATGGGTGAAAAGTGTAAACAAACTACAAACATGATGGATTAAAGATTATAATGCGTTATTGAAACACCAGGGAGGATGCAGCAAAAAATATAACTTATACATTCTAATTACTTTATTATTTTTTTAAGCATACCCTTACAATTAAAAGGGAAACATAAGGGTGCTCATATGCAAAATGACCCCTAGCCTATAAAGTGTTTTATGGAATAGCCTATCTAACATGTTTGGCGCATGTACTTGTGTGCGATCGGAAAACTAGTGTAATGGCGGCATGCCATCTCTACGAGACTCGGGCAAACTCCGCCTCTCCTTTTACTCTGCCCTGAAGCCCCAGCCATCCCTCTTTGGCCCAAGGTATTCGACGGGCCAAAAAAGGCTGGCCGCTGGCCCAGAGGAAGTCCCGGAAGTGACAATGGAATTGCTTCTGGCCCTGGCTTGCTCTGGCATGCTCGCTTTAGGCGCGATAGTGGAAATGTGGCTATTGATGCTAAAATTGTAGTAGAAACTGAAAACTGTTAACCCAAGATGTCATGATTGCCATTGATCTATGTTGGGTAAAATCGTTGGTGAACTACAAACCTGTAAAGAACTACAATGATTTGTAGTCACAAAATCAACCACATTAAAATTCCATTCTCTTTGCCATGTATTTTCCATTTTAAAGGAACTCACTCCTTCCTACATGCGTCATAAAACAAATTTCAGAGTCTTTTTGGGTGAATAAATTGGACAAAACTAATTATGCAACAGAAAGTCTCTTTTTCAAAAATAACTTTTAACTACAGAAGTTAGAGAAAAAAAAACAACTACACTGTAAAAAATGCTGTAAAATTTACAGTATCACTGGCATTTTTGGTTGCCAGTAATACTGTAAAACTACAGCACAGTTGTAATTGTTCATTTACAGTGCACTTGTACATTTTGCCAGTAATACTGTCAAATTTACAATCGCATTGTAAATTAATAATTATTTTTAATAAGTAGTTTAACAGCATATATGTAATTGTTAATTTACAGTGCACTTGACAAAAATTGCCAGCAATACTGTACATTTTACAGCAATTTTTTTTTTTTTACATTTTTTGTACATTAAAGAAAATAGAAGACAAAAATGCTAATGTAACCACATCTATTTAAATAGACAAGCAAATGCTCTATTCTAGATACTATAAGTGCCTATTCCAAATTTAATTAAAGATGCAGAGAGTTTCCTGCCATTTCAAAACCCCTTCCCTTGATCCTCAAATGTTAGTTTACCCCAATTTAAAAATGATGTCTTCATTTACACACTCTCATGTTTTTCCAAACCCTTGAGATTTCTTAGGAACAACAAATGAAAATGTCTAATCCAATCTAAGAGATTTCTGTCCTACTATTAAATCCTATCCACCCACGCTAACATTAAAAAAAAATCCATATGAGTTTAATACGCCAATCTAATTACTCCTCTTAAGCAATGAAATTGGACAGATTTAATTTAGGTTGTTATGTATTTATAAATATGTCATGCAAGAAACGTTCCTGCATTTATCACCACAATTTTTAAGCTTCTGCAAAATTTAATGTTTATCCCATAAAATCGTTGTGTTTCTTCAGAAGAAATAGATAAAATAGCTTGATTCAAATGGATAAAATTTTTGCTACATTGTCTTAATTTCGTTGACAAAAATAATGACGAAAAATATTCATTGACACCTCATTTTTTTCTCTTTTTTTAACATGAGATGAAGACTGGATGACATGAGCCCATGAGATGTGATTATTACTGACTGAAAACACGATGAGGTCACACTTTTTTGACCGTCCGTTTGTTGAATTTAAGTTACATTGCAACTAATTATCATTAGATTATAAGTAGACTGTTAGGTTGGGGTTGGGGTTAGGGTTAGTGTAAGTTGACATGTAGTTGCAAAGTTTCTTATAGTCAGTTAAATGTCTGTTGAAGGACTTAAATGTCAGTGTCAACAGATATTAAGCAGACAGTCTACTAATACTCAAATGGACCATCAAAATAAAGTGTTACCCACGAGGATAGTTCAGAACATTTCTTAGTTTTATTTTTGTTCCTTTGTGAATGGTATTAAAAATTCATGCCATTAAAACACGTCATGTTTTTTTCCTGGGAATAATATTTAAAGAGGAGCTGTTAACATGGAGTTGAACCAGATTTTGGTAAAAACCTAAACAACATAATCATAAAAATTAAAACAAAAGAAAAAAAAAATGTAATTATGTGTTATAACAATGAAATGACAGTACTAAACAACTGAAACGTATATAATAAGTTAATTAAAAGGCTTTTTTGGTGATGGCAGCTTAAAGACACCTCTCATATGGAGAATGAAGTCTCATGAATTGCTTATGTGTGAGTTTTTCATAGACCAATAGAGTGTGAAAATTTGCAACCAACATCCAGGTAGAAATATGTTTTCTGAGATAAATGATGACGTGTTCAATACTTATTTCCCCTGTTGTAAGCAATTGTGCAAGAAATCGGATGTATGTGTTGTATATAACTTCTTTGACAAAAACATCTTAAAACAAATGTCAAGCAACATAGTATGAACTTTTTTGTTGTGTGCACCTTTGTGAAGTCCTTCATGCTGTTGATTTGTAGTCTTAAAATACAACACATTTTAATTTGTTTAAACACTGAAAAAAATACAATTTCAAAATAATACATAAGAACATGTTTGACATTAGAAAATGCCTATGAGGATCTCACAATGCACTGACAATGTTATGCAGTCTCAAAATACAACATGATCATGTTTTAATGTCGGAAAATGGTCTACTTGGGTGCTTTATGACGCAAAAATACAACACACAAGAAAAGAGTTGAGGTTTTATGGTCAGCCATACAGTACTCTGGCCACCGCTGCTGACAAAAAACACTAAATTAGCTACACAACAGATTAAATGAGAAATAAAAAATAAAAAACTGTAATGTGTGGAAACGAATGGATTGACTGTAGATTGACTGTATGGTTATATAATAATAATATTATTGCTAATGTAATTGTTTATTGACTAAATCTAGATTTAAATTACAGGAGATTTAAAACACAATGGGCCCAATCATACACCCAGCGTAATAAGACGCAAGACGTGTTTGCTGTGATGTGTTGCTATTTTCAGACCAGCGCAACCCTAATTTTCCCATTTTGAACCATGTTTTTAAAACAGCAAATCCATTTGCTACACTTTGTGGACTTATGGGTGTGCCGGTGTAGAAAAGAGGTGTGTTAAAGGCACATTGTTGGCATGTTGCTATTTTGAGGAACTAAAAAAAACTGTGCAATAGACTAGCTGAAAACAGGTCTAGCGCAGAGCGCATTAGTTGTGTGCCTCGCTTACACATTGCTCACTAAAAACAAGATGTACAGCAATACACAAATATTTTTACAAATGAAAAAGAATTAAAGGATTAAAACATTACAAAAATTATTACTTTCTACATAAATATAAAAACCACTGTCTTCATGCCTTCCTCATCCTCGGGGGCTTTTTTTCAGTTTTTTCACAACAACTTGCTTTTGTATAATGTTATCATTAGTAGTAGTAGTATTTATTATATGCATATGTATATTTGTCTTAGATTTGTCCACCTGTCAGGTTTTGGACCATATGGGTCATGGGACTTGTGTTTGGATATAACATTATTATTGCTCATTTATTCATTTGCAGGAAATTAAATCTGAATTTTGAAATAGTTTTGAAACAACAAATAAAATTAAATGTGCAGGCTAATGGATGTGTACAACATCGTTTCCTTATCCACAAAAGAGAGAAAGAAAAAGTAAAGAGACCGATTGGAGGAGGCTTGTTCTTTTTCCTAGCGCTGCAGATGGTCAGTTTAACAGTTTTCTCACTAGTGAAGCGTTCAGTTTTTCCACTTACAAAGTCTGCCATGTAATTAGCAAATGTGCCATGGCGTAAAGCAATTGACTCTTAAAGGGAATGGGAGATGAGACTCTGATTGGTTTAATCCCAAAACACATCCATAACTCATTAAAAGAAGAAGCACAACCATGTTACACCATATGCCGTGGCGCAGAGCGTATTTGTCGATCTTTAAAATAGCAAAAGTGGATTCGGAGATGCCCTTAATGCTTTTGCGACATGCGCTTGAGACATTGCGCCTAGATTGTTAAAATAGATGTATGTTTAGTACTAAATGTACTAAAACTAAATCAAAATTTGCTGTCAAAATTAACACTGCTTAACAAACATACTGAGGAGTTTTAGGTGAAGAGGCTTTTAATACGCAAAGAAATATTTTGAAGATTTCATTAAAACAATTGAACATAAAACAATTAAGTTGTCCCCCAAAAAATTGAAATGTGTTGTTTCAACTCATTTTAAATAAGTAGTTTGAACAAGAAGCAAAAGTCATTTTTACTGAACTTATGCATTCATTCGTTTTTTTTCAGCTTAGTACCTTTATTAATCAGAGGTCGCCACAGCGGAATAAACCACCTACTTATCCAGCTTATGTTTTACGCAGCGGATGCCCTTCCAGCTGCAACCCATCACTGGGAAACACCCATACACTCTCATTTACACACATACACTATGGACAATTTAGCTTACCCGATTCACCTATAATGCATGTCTCTGGACTGTAGGGGAAACCGGAGCACCCGGAGGAAATCCACGCAAACACAGGGAGAACATGCAAACTCCACAAATGCCAACTGACCCAGCCGAGGCTTGAACCAGCGACCTTCATGCTGTGAGGCGATTGTGCTACCCACTGCGCCACGAGTATTATTCAATTACATATAATTATAATTATAAAAGTAATAAAAAATTAATAATATGATTAATATTATTAATTGTAATTATAAAAGTAATATTAATTAATTACATATACTTACTGTATGGTTGAGGTTAGAATGTGGGTTAGTTAACAATACATAATCCATTGTAATTACTATGGCGATTGCATGAAACGTGTAAAGTCAACTTAAATTTTAAACTAGTACTATTAACATTATTATTATTGTAATATAATTACTATTCAGGTACTATTCTCTTTATATATTTCTGTTTCTATCCTATTCAATTTCTACTCTCTTTATATATATATCCTTTTGCATGCAGTAGGATAAAATTCCATTAAACACAGTGACAGCTAGACTTCTCTTTCTTTAGCTACGTGGCTCTTTCCATTTTGAAACCCAATCGTTCTGAAATACTCAGGTGGCTTATATGTCAGGCTCAGATCATCTCTTGTCAATTGCCCATTTCATTGCTGCCATCATATATGTCTAGCCGTTTGAGTGGGAATGAAAAGAAGGTAATGAAATTGGCTTTTGAAATGAAATGAAGGAACGAGACCTACATTGTTATTGTACAGTGAAGGTGAAGGTTCAAAGTTTACATGGAAAAAAGATGGGGAAAAAAAGACAATCTAAAATAAATGCAGGGTGATATTTCACCACAGATGCAATAGCAATGGATATACTGGCTTATTTTTATGATATACATCTTAAAAATTAGGTTGGAGACCATGGGAATACACAAACTGTATTAAAAATAGTTTTCTGTCACATTTGCTTCTACTACATATAATTTTAGGAAATAAAGGATTATTACAAATATTTAAATACCTTTTGTTAATTGTGATCAAGTTTACGTAATGAAAATATAAATATTAGATGAAAATCTTTAAATTAAAACCCACGTTGGCATTTATATTAAAATAAATAAAAAATCAAATAGTATCCTAGTACTTGCGTATATACATCTATAATATATACGTGAAAGACTACAAATATTTTTTTCTCTCATTTGATGAAGTGAGTCTACATAACTGCATAGTCCAAAAAAAAAACATACACGTTTTGACATTTTTAAGTTATGTATTTGTAATGCTAGTTTAGTAATCATAAAAGTTATTACAATTAGATTTATTACAAATATTTAAATGTCTATTGGTAATTGTGATCAAGTTTAATAACAAAAATGATAAAAAAATTTAAATGAAAGTGTGAGCAATAATATTAAAATTAATTATTTGATAAAAATATTTACATAAAAAAACTATGTTGGCAATTATATGAAAAATAATTAAAAATAAAATAGTATCCTACTTGCGTATTACTAAAATAAATGTTTCTATTATTTTCAATATTTTTATAACATTTTTTTCCAGATAATATACAAACTTATAAATGTATTTGAAAAATAAAAGTCCTATCGGTAAAAAGATGACATCAAATATATAGCAACAATAAAAACAAGAAAACTGTTTTAACTTTTCTACCCCCTTCTAAGGGCTATACCTCCTATCTTTCACCCCTCGTTTATTCCTGAGACAAATATAATTTAAGACACAGATAAATAAATAATAAACCAATTGAAAAAATAATATAGTTTCTATTGTATAATCAGCATTATAAAAATAGTTTTCTGTCCCATTTGCTAATTCAATTGAAGTTAATTCAAATATATTTATAAATGAGCACACTACAATGTATTATATGAAAATAATCAACATAACTACAATAAACCCCCCATAAAACTATTTGTAATGCTATTTTAGTAATCATAATATTACATTGTTTAAATATTACATGGAACTTTCGGAAAGAAATTATTATTAGAAATATTTAAATGGTTTTGGTAAAGTTCAATTAAAATATAAATATTTGATGAAAATCTTTACATCGAAAACCCCGTTGGCAATTATATTAAAATGAATAAAAAAATCTAATAATATCCTAGTATATGCGTATTACTAGAATAAATGTATTCTAGTATATAATCAGCATTATAAAAAAAAATTTCTGTCACATTTGCTAATGACACTGAAGTTTATTCAAACATATTTATGTGAAAACACTACAATGTATTCTATAAATAAATCTACATAACTGCAAAAAAGACACATTTTCAGTTTTGAAGTTTGTAATGCTATTTTAGTAATCATAATAGTTATTACACCATTTATATATTACACTGAATCTCAGGGGAAAAATGATTATTACAAATATTTTAATGGCGTTTGATAAATGTGATCAAGTTTAATTAAAATCTAAATATTTGATGCAAAATCTTTAAATTAAAAACCACATTGGCAATTATATTAAAATGAATTAAAAATCAAATAGAATCCTAGTACTACTAATAATTGTATTCTATAATATAATCAGCATTATAAAAATAGTTTTCTGTCGCATTTGCTAATTCAATTGAAGTTTATTCAAATATATAAGTGAAAACACTACAATGTATTCTATAAAAAATCCACATAACTGTAAAAAAGACACATTTTTTGTTTTGATGTTACGTATTTATAATGCTATTTTAGAAATCATAATAGTTACTACACCATTTATATATTACATTTAACTTTAGGGAAAAAAGGATTATTAGAAATATTTAAATGGCTTTTGATAATTGTGATCAAGTTTAATTAAAATACCAATATTTGATAAACATCCTTAAATAAAAAAAACACTTAAAATTAACTTAAAATTAATAAAAAATCAAATAGTATCCTAGTACTTGCGTATTAAATCAAAACTGGCACTTGTTAATATTAGTTAATGCACTGTGAGTTAGTATGAATAAAAATTAATGACTTTATATCCATTAACTAACATTAACAAAAATGAATAAATACTGTAAAACACTACCTTACAAAAGTCTTGTCACCTATCCAAGTTTTAGGAACAACAAACAATAACTTGACTTCTAGTTAATCATTCAGTATCAGAAGTGGATTATATGAAGGCAAAGGCCTCTAAATTACACTTACGCTTATTTAATTAGGACAGTAAGGTCTCACTTTGCTTAGACAAAAGACGTGTTACTTAACAGAAATAATGTACAGTATAGAATACAAAGTCATGGTGCTGTGAAAAAATAATTCATATTTTGTACGACTCCCATGAGCTTGGAGGACTGTACCCTACATCTCTGCAGTGACTCAAATAACTTATTAACAAAGTCATCTGGAATTGTAAAGAAAGCTTTCCTACAGGACCCCCAGAGTTCATCAAGATTCTTTGGATTCATCTTCAATGCCTTCTCCATCTTACCCCAGACATGTTCAATAATGTTCATGTCTGGTGACTGGGCTGGCCAGTCCTGGAGCACCTTGACCTTCTTTGCTTTCAGGAACTTTGATGTGGAGGCTGAAGTATGAGAGGTGTTTGCCCTTTCCTGTGGTTTGTAATGTAATGGGCAGCACAAATGTTTTGATACCTCAGGCTGTTGATGTTGCCATCTACTCTGCAGATCTCTTGCACGCTCCCATAATAAATGTAACCCCAAACCATGACTTTTCTTTCACCAAACTTGACTGATTTCTGTAAGAATTTTAGCTCCATGAGGGTTCCAATAGGTCTTCTGCAGTATTTGTGATGATTGGGATGCAGTTCAGCAGATGATTCATTGAAAAAAATCTACCTTCTGCTACTTTTCCAATTGATCAACTAGAAGTCAAGTTATTATTTGTTGCTCTTACAACTGGGATCGACGACAAGACTTTGAAGTAAATGCATTGTACCTTTTTTTGCTTAGCTAATCTTAGCTAATACATTGACAAACATTAACTAATGAAACCTTGTTGTAAAGTGTTACCATATTTTTTTATTCACCTGATTCTCCATGTACGAGTGGGCGCAGCCATTTGAATCATTTTGGAGATTCAAAATCTCCAAAATGACATCCGGTCTCATACACTTCCATTCATTTTTAGACATTAAAAACAGCTCGTTCTGCTGCTTGATGTTGCAAACTGAGGTTTTCTTATTATATTAATCTATTTTGTCGGTATAATCATGCAAACACTTGTTTGTAGAGCAAGTAGTTTGACCGTTTTCTGCCATTTATTATTCCTAGTCATTTCTCCCATAGGCAACTGAATCGGAAGTTCAATTGCAAAAACGAGCGCACTTCCGCATTGAAGAATAAGGTTAATAGTATGACATTGAATAATATAGACAGATGTACTAAAAATATTGTGTTGTTTTCCAGTTAAATATATCTATAATTAAGATAACATGACTCTTATTAATATTACCTTACAACGTTTGGATATGTTTTTTTTGGTAACACTTTATAATAACTACACACTATGAACCATTTATTAAGAATTAGCAAATAGTGAATATATTATTTGTTAAGCATCTACTCTACATTAATAAACGTAAGCAGTTTACAACTGCAGCTACAAATGCTCTATTCTTGACTTACAACCACATTTATAATGTGCTTAATAATTGTACTTTCATACTTTATTAATGACTTATTTTTCATTACTAAATTCAGTATGTATTATTTACAAACCAGTTATTTAAGAATAGTTCATGTTTTTTTTTTTTTTAAGATCATTCAGAACGAGTTAGTAAATGATTAATAAACTATTCAAATGAACATTTTTAATTCTTACTATTTAGGCATATACTCATAGTTAATTTGTATGTTAGGAAAGGCTTAATTAACTCAACTTCATCCAGTTTTGTGACCTAATCTAAAGTGAGGACTATTTATGCTTTATAAATCCCTTATAAATGACAATATGAGGCTCAATTAAATTCTAAACAGGAAAAAAAAAATAGCGACTTTATTTATATTTGTTTGAAGATACACAAATGAAACTGTATCAAATGGAAAATAAATTTTTGCAACGTTATCTAAAAATAAAATTACTGTACAGTTTAAACCTTGCATCCTATTATATTGTTAAATTAAGTTATTGTTGTTTTATCCAATTTTATGTCATATTTTGACACTTGTTATTCAGCAATATTTAAAGTTTATACTAATTTTACTTTTTAGATAAGATTGCAAATATTATTGTTCATTTGAAAAATACCAAGCCTTTAATTGTCATTTATAAGGGATTTATAAAGCATAAATAGTTCTCACTTCAGATTAGGTCACAAAACTGCATGAAGTTGAGTTAATAAAGCATGTATTAACATACACAGTAACCATTACTATATGCCTGATTAATAAGATATATAAACATTGATTTCAATAGTTTATGAATCATTTAATAACTCATTCTGAATGATCTTAAAAACCTCCAACTACTCTTAAATAACTGGTTTGTAAATAATGCAGTACTTAATTTAGTAATGAAAAATAAATTATGAAATTAATAAATTTACAAATTTACTAAATTTTAACAAATTATGAAAGTACAATTATTAACAAATTATGAAAGTACAATTATTAAGCACATTATAAATGTGGTTATAAGTCAAAAACACATCATTTGTAGCTGCAGTTATAAACTGCTTATTAACGTTTATTAATGTAAAGTTAATGCTTAACAAATAATGAATTCACTAGATGCTAATGCTTAATAAATGATTCATAGTGTGCAGTTATTATAAAGTGTTACTGTTTTTTTTTTACTTTACATTTTTTTTATTGTTTATACCTAAAGTAAATCATCTCACCATATTTGCAACATTAATTATAACAATTGGTTGTTTGTCCTAATACTGAGGTCACTTCAAGCAAAAAAATTCTTTTCACCTTAAATAATTTTTTTGCATTTGATAAAAGCATGCTAATGGCCATTTAGCGCACATTTTATTCAAACCTCAAACTAACAAGTCTTAACACTAACCAACCCCTACAGCGTATCGAAATCCAAATCAGTCTTTCAGCCTATTATACAAGACAAAAGGCAGGAAGTTCTAATGTAGTGCAGGTCATTAAAAGGGTCTTGCTGAAAAGCCCTGGATAAGAAAAAACATCTCTGCATCTTTGATGACTAAAGCTCTGTAAACTATTGAAAGGTCGGAGGGTCAGCTAGTACCTTTCCTCTTTGCTCTTTGCTTTGTGTTTGGAGTCCGAGATATCCAAGCTTTTACTGAACGTGCTCTTACTGCAGCAGGAGACAAAGTGAGCAAACAGTGAGTCTCTTAACATACAGTAACAACACACAACTGAACTAACCAGCTATAAAATAAAAAAAAAAATAAGCAGAGTTTGAGGTATTTTGTCGGTTATTCTCATTCAGTTTTATTTTGCATTTAGAATTTAGGAATTTCTAAGGCCAAAATATGACGTCACAAGAAAAAAAAATGTGTTTTATGAGGAAAAGAACAAGTGAAATTCAGAATGAAAGTGAAATGTCAGGAATAATTTCTCAACTCTCCAACAGTATTTGCCTCGAAGCAGCGTTTTCTGAAAACCTAACACAATAGCCAGAGGGGCCATGAAAAATTTCTGAACTATGGATTAGTTGAGATTCTCACTAGAAAACCCACTCAACGGCATCACCACATGCGTAAAAAACATGTTTTTTTTCTTGTCTTTTGATATTTCTGTATTTTAAATAATACAAAAGAACTCTTGCAAACAGCAAATGCTGAATAATAAATCGTCTTGTCAGGATTACATCTTTACATCTACGTATCCTAAAGGACAAAACAAATAAAAGTAGTTCAGGACAAGTTTAATACAAGCTCTATTGATGAGCTCTATTGAGAAATTAAAGTTTCTGTGACATTAGTTTGGATTATATATTTAAAATAAATAAATAAATAAATAAATAAATAAATAAATAAATAA
>CAIGQZ010033189.1:7949927-7960881 GCA_903798205.1 Danio tinwini
ACTTCAATAACTGTCTGGTTTAGCTCAGCTACCAAATCCGACCTCCGAAGACTACGTTGAATAGTTCGGACAGCTGAGCGAATCAACCCTCCCTACTCTCCAAGAACAGTACTTATCCAGAGCAAGCAAAAGGGCTGCTAAAATCACTCTGGACGGCTCACACCCAGCACACTGCCTCTTTGAACTTTTACCTTCTGGTCGACGCTACAGAGCACTGCGCACCAGAACAGCCCGACACAGAAACAGTTTCTTCCCTCAGGCAATCAATCTCATGAACACTTGATGATAGTAATTGTGGATCCAACATCACTACCTGCTATACACTTTTATACACACATACACTTATTTAACAACACACTTTACATGCCAATTTGCACATAACAGCTGCACATATTATGTTGTATATAGTAATAAAGCTGTACATACACTTGTCAATTTGTTTATTGCATTCACTACTTTTTAAAATATATTTATTATCTGTTTTTTAGTCCTGTCTGTAATTCTGTTGCACTGTTGAAGCTCTGTCACGAAAACAAATTCCTTGTATGTGTGAACATACCTGGCAATAAAGCTCTTTTTGATTCTGAATAACTGATTTCTTTTTGTATTTGCCGTAATGACAGTACAAAATATTTTTACTAGATATTTTTCAAGATACTAGTATTCAGCTTAAAGTGTTATTTATAAGCTTAATTAGGTTAATTAGGCAATTTAGGGTAATTAGGCCAATCATTGTATAAATCGCTTTAGGGGGCTAATAATATTGACCTTTAATTATTGTAGGGAATACTGTGAAATTTAGCATCAATTATCCATGAGCAAAATTACATAAAATTCATGAACAGTATAAGCAATATAATTTCACATTTGATGTGGGCAGCAGGCTTAACACTTTCATGTGTCAAATGTTTTTAGCTATTTATTTAGTTTTACTATTTAATAGGGTTATGTTGTAAGGCATAACTGGCAGTTTAAATTAATTTTGCATAAAAAAAGCATTTTAATATTGGAAAGGACCCTGGAACTTTTGCAAAGCATCAATTCACCATATATTAGCTGTCAAAACATGTGCAGGACTTCCCTAAATTATTATTCCTTTTAAAAAAAAGAAAAAAAAAAAGAGAATATTGTCCATGTCTCTTATCATACACTCGCGGAAATCATACTAAAGCTACGTCGATACTTTTTATAAGAACGCATTTGTATCTGAAAAGTCCATATTGGTATCTTAAAATTTGTCTAGTCCCACATAGTCACTAATATTCTCTTTAACCCTCTTGAGGAGGACCACTGACAGTTTTTGAACCTTTATTTCGGAGTGTTTTTCATTGTTTTGATTTAAAAAAATACATAAATATATATATATATATATATATATATATATAATGTCCTCCAAGAATAGTTATTTTTATAGATTTTGATTTATGTGTATTTTTCCATATTTGTGATAACATAAGAAAAATGAAATGTATAATACAGTGATCTGAGATTTAACTTTATACACTGTATATACACTCAAACAGAAATAAATGTACTGTAAATACAATTTTTACATTTTGTACTTTTGACTCTATAAAAACATTATATTTTTTGTTATAATAATTTTTCTGTGGTTGACTGTCATGAAACATGAAAATACAATTAAATATTTTGTGGCTTACACAATGACATTTTTTTTATATGTTAACTAGGTTTTGAAGCATGAATGAAATGTTTCGGGTGCAGAACTACACTTTGCATGCATGCAATAAAGTTCTGAAGTTCCAGCAAACAGTTGTGATATTTGCACTCACAGATTAGAGAAGGTTAAGACTGTAATAAAGGGAAAAACTGTAATAGACACAACACTAAAAATATAAAAATAAAGCAAAATAAATCTGAAAATATTAGAATTTGAATTGTGGAGAAGATTTTAGGCAATTTGATTTTACAAATTATCTCTTTAAGTTATTATTATTAGTATTATTGATCTATTATGTATGGTTATATGAGAAGGAGAACATTTATTTTAATTTTACACAATGCTCCAGCAAAGCTAGCAGTATTGTAAAAGACTGTCAAATTGTGCTTCTTTCAGGTGAGTGGGCTTTACACACCACCTGTGACACTTTATCTAACTCCATGTTACAATAACTCAATAATGAAAACAATGTTTACTATAAATGTGCCACAATCTGTGCACTGTTTGTTTCAACTTTAAATAATTATTTTGTACAAAAAATAAACATTAAACAACTCTTTTGCACAGAATTCATCTTTAATACCTCTCTTGCACAATATCCTCCACAACATTGTTTAGTCTCATGTAAAATTACTTGTATAGCCTGTCTTATGTGTATAGTTAAATATCTTATGAGTATATTTAGGTATCTTATACACTCTCAGAAATAAAAGTACAAGAGCTGTCACTGGGGTGGTACCTTTTTGAAAGGTACATATTTGTGCTTAAAGGGTCCTTATTAATAACTCAAGGGTACATATTAGTACCGAAGAAGTACAAAAGTGTACGTCTTAGAACCTTTAGGTACTAATATGTACCTTTGAGGTACCAATATGGACTCTTTAAGTACAAATATGTACCTTTCGTAAAGGTACCACCCCAGTGACAGCTCTTGTACCTTTATTTTTGAGAGTGTAGTATATGCTACATTGTAAAAAAAAATCTGTAATTTTACAGTTTATTTATGAAAAAAAGAAAGAAAAAAACCCAGAAAATAACGTCTGTTAAATTGCAGAAATTTACTGTTAAATAACGGACATTAAATTGCAGAAATTTCCTTAAATTTTAATTTCTGTAATTCAACCTCTGTTATTTTACAGTAAATTTCTGTAATTTAACGGTTGTTATTTTACATTTTTTCTCCAGCTCATACCTCTCAACATTGGGATGTGAAAATAAGGGATATGCCCACCATAATAAGAGATTCCCCCGACAAAAAACCCCCACTAAGATCAACATATTTAGATGTTGTTATTATTAAGTGTATATGTCTGTTTAAACACACACTCAAAACCCAGACTCTGCTTCAAATCAAGTGTACAGAATCTGTTTGGGAAACAGTGTCTATTTATCACTAGAGTGTGTCGGCTGACAGTTATGCACCAATATATGACTTTTTTGAGGATTGCATATGAAGGGGCGATGGCACCTGTATTAAAAATAAAGGGAATCACACTGTTTTAATATTTATTAAATATTAAAATATTAAATAAATATATATTAAATATTAATATTATATCATGCCTAAATAAAGCGAAAGCACAGAACAGACTCGCATTTAAGAGCAAGGCCCCTGGTGGTTCGGCGGTATGGGTTGCATATAGGGAGGATCGGCTCTTTAATGTTTATTTGCCACCCTTCAGAGAAAGACTGAAAATACGGGAGAAATAGGGGAAAATACCTTTACGGGATAATAGCAGGATAGAACTGTAAAATACGGGAGAATCCCGGGAAAAAAGGGAGGGTTGACAGGTATGCTCCAGCTGCTGGAAATAAACCATAAAATTACGGATTTTTTTACAGTGTAGTTATGCATAGGTTTTTTAAAAAAATAGCTCTTATGTCCAGTGTTGTGTTTGTATTTATGATCAGTGTTGGGAGTAATGAGTTACAAAAGTAATGTATTACAGTAACGTATTACATTTTCCTGTAACGCAGTAGTGTAAGGCATTACTAATACATTTTTAGTAATATTTTACTCGGTACATGTTCAGTAACGCGTGCGTTACAACAAACTTTTCTCCCGCAAGACATTAACAAATAAAAATACCGCAGTTCTATTTCCTGTTTGTGGTGAGTAAACATACGTGTGTGTTTTGTTAATCTCCCTTTGGCTATTGGAACTCTTTACTTTGAACGCGGAATGATTTCAGCCTCTGAGCTTGAGATCCGGGGCTATTGGCTCAGCTCGGTTCGCAGTAACGTTAAGCCCTAATGCGCAGCGGAAAAGCGGCAAATAGATAAAAATGGCAGAAGACAGTACATTCGCGAGATGGACGTATGTGCACATGGTGTTATTTCATCATAAGTGCAGTATTAAAAGTCGAGAGCGCATTCATGTAATACGAGCGAGCGAACAGTGGACAAAACTCCTCGCATGCACTCAAAACACTGGCTGAGCTGCTCACGTGCGAATGATCTGCTCTCGCTTCGTCAGATGATGCAGACTCACAATTTGTGCCTTGTGTTTCCACTTTTCGTGCTTTTGCTCTACAGAGATCCTCCTGTAAATTGTTATCCCAAGAATGTTGATATGGTTTATAAATTGCTACACTATTTATCTACAGGTTAAGGTAAATTCTATAATAAATACTAGTGTTTTTGAGTGTTAGGTATACTGCCTATGTTTTAGGATATTATTATTTACAACTTGTTACTGAATGCTTCAGCATACTGCAGTATTAAGAATAGTGAACTCATAAAATGAAATACAAAGTTTTACTACAGTAAAGTGTGGTGAATTGTAGTATAATATACCCTATATTGTAAAAAAAAAAAAAAAACTACAGCACTGGGTCATTTGTTTATATTACACTTGTTGTTTTACCATAGCAACTCTAGTATTACCACAACAGATTATTTGAAGTACTTTACTATAGTACTGTTTAAAAGGCTGTACAATGTGTGTTCAGGGGCCCTGTGGAACAGCTTTTCCTCAAAATGAAAAGGATGACAGGAAAAATGTCCTCCACAATCTCATCAACAATGTGGAAGACAACAGAGACTAGTTCACTTAATTTTAGTTGCCATGATAAAATGAGATTGATAGTGAGATTTATTTGAAGAGTGAACATTACAGTAGACTATAATACCATATCAAGTGTTTCCCTATTTTCTATAACAGTAACATTTCTGCTTGCGTTCGTTATATTTTAGTTGAAATGTTTTTGATTTGATTAGTATGCTGCACCTTTTAGATGTTTAATAAATGTTTTTAAAATAAAACGTATTCTTTACATCCAACGTCTATTCTCTGTGTCTTTAAGTGTTTGAAACTGGAAATATCTCATCACATAACATACAGCCAAAAATGTTATGGTTTATTAGATAAAAATTTATAAGTCTTTTTTTAGTTATTGTTAATAAATAGTGCACCAATATAAATCATATCAAAAAGCACAAAAGGAAGAGGGAACACAGGACACAATTTGTGAGTCTGCATATAACCTCACTGAGCGAGTGTACTGAGAGCGCGCAAGAAAATTTGTGCGTGAGCAGTGCATATTTGAAAAAACGTGAGAAAATTTGTGTGCGAGCAGCGTATATTTAAAAGCTCGCAAGCAGTTTTGTCCACAAACAGAGTAAATCCGTGCACGAGCATTATATTGAGAAAGCTGTTCATCATGCTCACTTTAAGCATGACAGTTTTGTGTTGTGAGCCACTTGAATTTAAAGGGAATAAAACAATGGCAACAATAAGAAGAGAAAATAAATCTGCATTTTGTCATGGCATTGGAGTTTACATATAAGCCTGTTGTGTCTAATATGAATATAGTCAAACTATTCACAGATATTGCCAGATAACCACTTTACCTCTACCATACTTCTAACAGATCATTTGTGATTCTGATTGACCTTTCTTGCATTATCTTGAGCCTTCACGTTGCCAATTATATACTATATTGTTAGTAGTCTGGATAGGTCACAGTCATTCTGCTACATCATATTGCTTCCTACTGGATGTAAAATGCTCTGCAGTACATTTGGTCATTTTAGAATGTTAAGTTCTAATTCTGTAGTTATTTTGGTGAAAGTAACTAAAAAGTAATATAAGATTAATGTAACATATTACAATTTTGAGACAGTAATATTGTAATGTAAGGGATTACTTTTAAATAACAGTAACAAGTAATCTGTAATGTATTACAGTTTAGAAATAACTTGCACAACACTGTTTATGATTTATTTATGTAGCACTGTTGTCCTGCAAGACACGGCATTTCATTCCTCTGTATGTCCGCACATGCAGCGCAATGACAATAAAGCTTGACTTGACTTAAACATATTGCCAATTAGAGAATTGTATTGTATTTATTCATTAAATAAAATGACATTCATCAGAAAAATATATTTTAAGCAAAAACTGTTTAAAATTTTTGTCTTAAATTGGTAGAAAATGATAGATTAGAGAATAATTAAAATTTTTTTTTTGTATTTTTCGAATTCTCTTTTATTCTCTTTACACAATAGGCCTTCATACACTCCAAATATTAGCCATTTACTCACTCATCTGATAGCAGGTCCTTCATCAGCTTGTTCTTGTCACGGAAGCACCCTAGTGAGTGCATGCTCTCCAGAACATCTGGGTCGATGTCCTCAGATGAGGGAACACTGCGGATCGCCACCTTCCTGGGTACCGGCTGCTCCGGTTCCGGTTCATTCTTGCCCCCTCTGAGGAGACCAGAAGCCAATCAGTCACATGGAACTCTCCCACTGAGATTATCAGCAGAAGCAAAGACATCCAAAGAAGACAAATTCTTTCAGATTTTCCTCTATTTTGGGCCACTAGTCCCAACCTACATTTATTTTACAGTATTTAAAAAAAAAAGTGTTTTTTTTTTTCCACAGCGGAAAAAGATAACAAAGATAGCCTAAATCAAATCTAAATACTAAATTGGCCTTACTATACTGAACATAAATAAAAGCATAGTTCCCCATACTCACCCTCAATTTGTTCCAAAGACAAAAGAAGATATTTTGAAGAATGTAGGTGACCAAACAGTTGCTGGACCCCACTGACTTTGAAGCACTTTTTTCTTCGTCTAATAGATTGTTTACCCACATTCTTCAAAATGTCATCTTTTGCAAGGAAAACTAAATAAACGTAAATGTGGAACAACTTGAGAGTGGGAAAAAAACACTATCTCTTTAAAATATAATATTATACATACATTTTTGGACAATTTAAAATAAAATTTTTGCCATTTCCAGCATCATTATTTTCAGCATCACATTATTTTAGAAATTATTCTAATATGCTGATTTGCTGCTCAAAAAGCTCTTGCCATTTTTTAAATAGAAGTTAGCACATTAATTCAGCAATGAATTATTATTCATCTTTTTTTTATTTTTTTATCAATGATATTTTTTATCATTGCCATGATTACAGCACATAATATTTTACTAGATATTTTTCAAGATGTAATTTAAAGGCTTAACAATGTTAATTAGGCAAGTCATTGTATAACGGTGGTTTGTTATGTGGACAATTGAAAAAATATATAGCTTAAGAGGGATAATAAAATTGATTTTAAAATGGTCTAAAAAATAAGAACTGCATTTATTCTAGCCAAAATAAAACAAATAAGACTTTCTCCAGAAGAAAAAATATTTTAGGAAATACTGTGAATAATCCCCTGCTCTGTTAAAATAAAAATCACTAATAATTTAGACTTTCAACAGTACATATTTGGACATTTTAAAATGACAGTTTTGTTTTATCATTATTAGTCTTCAAAGTCACATTATTCTTCAGACATTATTCTAATATGCCGATTTGCTTCTCAAGAATTTCTTGAGCATTTTTTTTGGATAGAAATTAGTACATTAATTCAGCAACAATGTATTCAATTGACCAAAAATGTCATTAAAGATGTATACTGTATGATGTTTCAAAAGCAGAGGTCCTTTTGAACATTCTGTTAACTTTTGTAATAGAGGAATAAATAAACTGTACATATCCATTTTTAACAGTGTTAAAAGAGCGACTGAAGTAATAATCCTGAAATGTAAGCTTTTTTGACACAGTAATGAATCAAAATAACCATGCTTTTGAACTAAAATGTCAAACCATAACACCATATTTTTAAAAACACTATGCTGTAAAAAAAATGTAATAACAAAAAGTCAAAACAACAAACATTTGCATGTTGCATTAAATTATTTTAATAAGTTATACAGATTCTAACTAACTTTTTTAAACTATACAAAGTTTTAACTTAAAGAGCCCCTATTATGGGTTTTTGAAAATGACCCATGCAGTGTGTAGCAGCTCTAAGTGAAGTGAAATAAGGCTTAAATCTGCCATGTTTAAGATTGATTCATCTATAAAAGAGTCGACACAGAGAGGTTTAAATGAATCATTTTGGTAATGAATCTTTAGCCATGTTGGCGTGACGTCGATACAGAACTCAAGCCCCACCCATTTGTTGCGCACGCATACCCGGGAAAATTGAAACCCCCGGCCACAAACACTGTAGCAAAAAAAGAAGACAAACATTTGAATCCGTAATTTTACGGAGACACTTGTTTGTGTTTTACGGATTGTTTTTTTAAGACAAACACTGTTTGATGAGGCACTGAAGAGTCTGTGGTTTATTTTTGCAAAAATACCTCAGCATTATAGCCCCAACCTTGTGCTGTGTTCCTGTCATTTTTCTGACGAGTGCTTCAGCAATCTACATGCTTACAATGTTGCATTCGTCAGCCGTTTGCTAACGGGACCAGAAACACAGTTCTTGGATCAGTTCCTTCCTCCATTTTACTAGTGTAAGTAACAAGTGCAATTAGAAAGTTGCCTCCTTGTTTTCTCTAGCTAGAAAATTATGGAGTAAATTGTATTTTGTTACTTGTAACCACTTCATGTGGCTTGTACTGTGTCTGGTTAACTCTTTATATTCATGTCGTGTCTAAAACCATGTTGAAAGCGTGACACGTGATGCTTTGTTTACAAATTTAAATGCGTTTGTGAGCTCGCAATCCACTGCAGTTTGTCATTGCTATGGCCACCGTTAGCTGTTCCTACACACGTGCGGCTGTCAGGTTTCAAAATAGTTCAGCTTTTGCCGCTGTGTGGATTAATACTGAATGTGTGTCGGGGTTAAGAATAGAGCAATATGCTGGCGTTTAACTGCATTGCTTTAATGCACTCCTGCATTGGGCTCACACATACACTCTGCACTCTGACTACTTCAAAATTGTTTATAAGCCATGGTGGGCATTTCTCTGTGTCTCACACTGAACGCAGTCAACCAATCGCAATAGACTGGGTCATCGGACCAAACACCGCAGATTAGCATCGCACTAAGGAGGGGTTTGGGAACAAATGAATTACTGAACAAATCATATGGGAACCATTGGGATAATTATGTAAAAATAAATGCATATTATGAGACAATGTTTTTTTTACTTTGCATCCATATCAGATTTGTTGGAGACTCCCAAAACAAAATATGACCTTTTATAATGCATAATAGGAACTCTTTAATATTTTTTGTCAGTTTAATCAAGTTGAGATAACTAGAAAAGTTAATTTGATTAAACAAAAAAAAGGCAGCAATATTTGGTATATATTTAGTGTGCATAAGATAAAAAGTGTACTTATTTGTTACATATAAAGAACAGAATGTGTTGGGTTTTTTTAATCAGTGAAAGTCATTTTAATGACGTATTGTGAAGACAAAGATTTTTGGCACTGGAATAACATGCACTAATTAACTGTGTAATAAAAAAAACAACAATAACAAATAATCTACATTCATGAAAAGTGTCAAGAGCAAACAACAGGTGTTACGTTCTCAGCATTCCAACGTAACATATGCAGCTTACGATCCTACATCCAAGGCAAGTGTCTTCGTAAACTTCTTTTTACAGATCTATTCTGAGTACTTGCTGTTGCCATCTGTTAGAAAAGATGATGGCCTATACGGGAGCCGCTAAAAACATAAGTATTCTGTTTAAAAATCCAGTCGCTGAACAGGAAGTGTTCCTGCCATGCCTTTGACCCCAGAGAGGTATTCAGACAAGAGGGCATGATATGAGCATGTCAGGCTGACCTTCGCCTGCTGTCTCGCTCTCTCCTGAGGAAGCTAGACGTCGGAGCCGAGAGCACGCAATCGGACAGCAAATCCCTGCCGGGGATGTTGAAATTTGTCCTTGCCACTGACATGTGGGGTCTGTGCCATTTATCACACATAGACGCGCACACACTGTATAGTGCTCAGACTCGCATTTGATCCCAATATATCCTTTCCGATTACCCACTCTATTTCTGGTCATTCTCTTTATATATATATATGTCATGAGCTTTTCTTCTTTTCTCCCCCAAAAACAAGCAAACAAGAACAAAGTAATAGGAGTTCAGTACTTACATGTACCACATGTGCTTCTGGATCAGCTCTAACTGTAAGAGAAATTAATAAAACAATGAGAAAGTTGGAAATAATATCAATGTTACATTGACAGCTTACAAGAACACTCCAGTTTTTTTTTTTTTTTTTTAAACATGCTCATTTTATAACTTCTTTACCATTAATCAGTTGAGTTTTACTATATATATATATATATATATACATACATACATACATATATAGATATATATATATATATATATATATTCTGCCAATCTCTGGGTTTGGCATAAACACTTTTAGCTTAGCTTAGCTAAGCATAAATCATTGAATTGGATTAGACTGAGCATTTCACTCAAAAATGTAAAAAAAGGGGGTTTAAAGCTTGACTCTAGGTGAATTTTGTACTAAGACAGAGAGAAATTAAAACTTGCTATTTTGTAGGTCTACATGTCTAGGAACTATACTCTGCCAATCATGATGCTAACAGTGGAAATTAATTATTAAAACAATGAGAAAGTCTGAAATAACAGCTATAAGTTATATTTACAGCTTAAAGGAAAACTAGATTTTTTTGGGAAATAGACTCATTTTACAACTTCTCTACCATTAAACAGTTGAGTTTTACCTTTTTATGAACATATTCTGCCAATCTCTGGGTTTGCGAGACCACTTTTAGCTTAGCTTAGCATAATTAATTGAATTGGATAATATCATTAGCACCTCACTTAAAAATGTAAAAAATTATTATTTTTTTTTTATTTAAAGCTTGACTAGATAAATTGTGTACTAAGACAGACAGAAATTGAAAAAGTTGCTATTTTTTAGGTCAACGTATATAGGGACTATACTCTTACACTCATAATGCTAACGGTGGAAATGAATT
>CAIGQZ010033189.1:7995988-8026416 GCA_903798205.1 Danio tinwini
TGGTTGGTTGGTTGGTTGGTTGGTTGGTTGGTTGGTTGGTTGGTTGGATGTCTGATGGTGGATGGTTGGAATGTTGTATGGTTGGTTGTTTGGTTGAATGGTTGGATGGATGATTTCTTTGTATTTTTAACATTTGGTCATACCTGTGTGTCTATAATGCACTTATATAATATATAAAATAATTATAACATGGTTGGTTGGTTAGATGTTGGATGGTTGGAATGTTGTATGGTTGGTTGGTTGCATGGTTGGATGGATGGATTGCTATATATAGTGTTTCTCTGTATTTTAACATTGGTCATACCTGTGTGTCTATAAAGCACTTTTTAAATATATAAAATAATAATAAATAATCTGATTAAGATAGGAAAGTTGTCTGCTAAGAAAAATTACTATGAAAATGTTTACACAACAGTGACACAAAGTGGACGTGAAAATAAAACACATTAATGAACTCAAATCTCACATGAGCTAATAAAACAGAATATGAAAAGATTCATACCACAACAATGTTCATGAGAGAGTCTGCAGAGATAGGGTTTATTAGCTGTCACAACAGCCACATCCATAATGACTCTTTAAAGTCTTTCTGACACATTAATATGACCTAGATCTCATATTCTCTCCTGAACAGTTTGTTGATTAGTGATTGACTATAAATTGTCCTAATTAAATAGCAGCAAGGTTAACTTGAACCCCTCTTCTCTGCAGGTTAATGGAAAAATGGGGAAAAACAAATTGCACATTAGTTTAGTTGTGGTAATAAAAAAATCCCTGATGTTTTTGATAGTATCAGGTTTATATTGGCCACTGAAGGCACTGAATGTTTCCCCCAGTCAACTGTAAGGTCTTTATTTGCCCTGTGATAGTTTTAAAATTTAGTGCACATCGTGTTGTGTTGTTTAATGATACAGATTTGCATTTAAATGTTGCTTAATATAATTTTCATGGGTACCGTCAAAACGACAGTTCTGGCTTAAGTGCCCCTTCCAATAAAAGCTTCATAAACAGTATCTGTTTAACATCTGAATGCATAAGGCTTGTTTTATTTATTCTCGCAGCAGAAAAATAAATGGCCAGAGACAAGGCAAGGTTGGTTTTTGGTGCCTATAAACTGGCAACAGAAGCTCATCTAGTGTAAATCTGAAACCAGTGGGTGTGATTTTGCCAAGTAGAACGCGATCCTGGATTAACATCTATGTTGATCCTGAAACATCATTTTTGTCTTAAAATGTAATCTATACCTGTTTCCTACCCCTAAACCCAACCATAACTGTGAATTATTACCAAAATCAGAAAAAAAAAATAATTGGATAATAATCATGTAGAAGTACATAACCCTAATCATAAGCCTAAACTTAGCTTAAACTGTAAATGTATCCCTTAATTCTGATTGGGTGATTAGAATGTTGTTCCAGGATCAACATAGATGTTAATCCAGGAACATGTCCCACTTGTCTAAATCACACTAATCATCGGAACCCACCATATTCTACCCCATTTCTTTCATCTTTAAACTGCCATTTAATAAAAAGGTAAAAAAAATAAAATTAAATAAAAAAATTTAACTTGATGGATGGATGAATGGATGAATAAATGGATGGATGGATTAAATTAAATAAAAAAATAAATGGACATTTCTTTAATTAAATAAAATGATGAAGTGTTATTTACAAGTATGAATGGGTAAACGAACAAACAAATGAACAAATGAACAAATGAATGAAAATTAATGCATACTTAATTTCCTTGTTTTAAAAATGGATAAATTAATGAACTGAATGGGCAAAGAGAATAAATGATTTTCTTTTTTTAACAAACTATATATTTTTAATTAAAGGTACAATTAAATGTGAAATTAATGAATGAACAAATAAACACCAAAGGGACTAAGCCGAAAAGAAAATGAATACATGAACTATACACCAAGAAGAAATAAACAAGAAGAGCTAATACCGCCAGCAGGGATTATTTACTACCAACTCTTCTATTGTACATTTATTCATTTAGTTAGTCAGTCCTGTGTTCTTTTTTCCATCATATTTCACCCAGATCTATCAGCCCAATTAGCACTCAAACAAGCTATACATTATTGTGATGTAAAGAGCAGCAGGCGGCACACGCAACAGTACATTAGCAATCTTTACTGCATGCTGTTCACAGCGGTCCAATTATGAAAGAGTTTAATTACAAAACATGTATGTTTACATGTTTAGTAGCACTTTAACTTTACTGCATGCTGGTTATTTGATGTTAGTTTATTTACTTTCCTGGTGATATTTGCCTTCGCAGTCGGGGCGGGAGTTGAAACAGCGAGACATATATAAATACAGAGACTTTGCACTCTTTAATGGT
This sequence comes from Danio tinwini, assembly GCA_903798205.1. Taxonomy (NCBI): domain Eukaryota; kingdom Metazoa; phylum Chordata; class Actinopteri; order Cypriniformes; family Danionidae; genus Danio; species Danio tinwini. The sequence goes on from CAIGQZ010033189.1 coordinate 7,998,344, forward strand.
ATACATCACAGAGACGTGGTACCCATGCCAAGTCAAGTTGGACAAAATTTTCAACCAGCCTCATGCCAAAACGCTGAACAATCTGCACAAGACTAACACATTAACACATCCCAATGCTTATTTTCATGATCCAATAAATTAATTTAGTTTTTTTATTATTATACTTTAGTGTTTAAATTAGTAATAAATGTGTTGGATTAGTGTAAGCCATGAATATTGTTTAAATGGAATTATGGTGTAAAAAAAATGAACATTTCTAGTCAAAAACAACCTTCTGCAATATTATCTCAAAGACGGGAATAACTATAGCTAAATATATTGGAGCGTGCTACTATTGTGTGACTATATTATATTGCAATCTGGAGCAGTAAAATGTTAAAAGAAAATCCACAGAATACTGAAATGTAAAATAAATACATTTCTTTTTTGTTATTGTGACGACTGAATTAGTTACACAATTACTGCATTAAATGATAAAACATTAAATATGAAAACATATAACTGTACCCAGCATAAATGTAAAAGGTAACCTGATAAACAGATAGAGGGGATGAGAGAGCGGTGTACCCAAAGGTGTGACCACACTGCAGCAGTGTTGCCAACTTAGGCACTTGTTGTAATATGTTACAATATTTAGCTACTTTAGAGACCTTGCTAGTAACAAATTTTCAAAAAGAGTGTCTAGCAACAACATGTCCAACACTATTTCATGCTAATTCATCATTTTCTGATTTGGTGGCTAACGTGTTAATGTATTATTTGATTTAAATGGTTGTGTTTAGAGGTGGGATTTGGTCAACCCACGCTCATTGCGGATACGTACTCAGGTCTACATTTCTGGGGACAGAGAAATACATAACCGAAAGTATAACTTCTCACAGTTTTTGTTTTTGCAAATATGCCAGAGGCCGCTGTGTAGGTTTTTTAAATATCTCACATTTCTCTCGCACGTCCTCTTCTCGCGTAAATCCACCAGAGGGCACAATATACACTTCAGCCAACCAGTCGACTGATTGACTGACTGAACCACCCACCCACCCCCTTTCCTAAACCCAATCGATAGTGTTTTCAAAAGCAATCTAGAAAAAGAAAAGCCCTTGTGACTTCACCATATTTTCAGCCTGTTGTTTATTTATTTATTTTATTTTTTTATTTTGTTTCACCTGGTTTCTGGACCTGTTCTTAACTGGACTTGAACCCGGTCAGCGAGGTTTACTCAGCTCCACGTCCCAAGTCCACCAACATATGTGGTGAGCCACAGGAAAACATTACACCAAAAAAGCTGTCCGCATGGAGGTAAGAGGTCAGCTGGTAGCAATAAAAGGAGCAGATGCCGTCGGCGGACTCAGACCACCCCATAGCATTCGTTTTAAAGACGTTTTTATGCCTCCTTTTAAAAATCTTACATTTTTGTGTGACTGAAGATTAGCCACTAAATCACAAGCAGATACAGTTGAATGCATTGATTTACACATGATGTTATCTAGTGACATATAGCAACTTTTTATGCAAAGAGTAGCTACTTTCCATTGAAAATAGATGGCAACGCTGCACTGCAGATGCCTGGAGTACACACATTTCAGCCTAAAGGTCTGATCTTTATTAGAACTTCTGTGTCCTTTAGAATTTATATTGGCCCTTTTGGTAAAAAAAGATATGATTGGCAATAAACAAAAAGCCTTTCATTAGTCTTGACAGCAAGACAGCCATAGTGAACAAATCTTCCAACCAAAAGCCAAACATGACGATTACCACTACTAATAAACAAGACATCAAGGTCTCTCAAAACAACTAAGATTACAGTCAGATCCAGCACAGTGGTAACCTACAGACACCATTACAGGGGCTAAAATCTAATTCTAAACTTTCTCCAGTGGCACATAAAAACCTTATAACACAGTTGTGCACTCAGAAAGTCAAACAATAGAAGCAAGAGAAAGTGCATTTGTGCTGATATCAGATTTCCTAAATGATCTCCCTGTGACTCTTATTACCGCTAAGGGGTAGTGGGGGTGCTACCATACGAGTCTTTATATGTGGCCATTATTTCTGAAGCAGATGCTTGTCAAGTGAGTCAATCTTGGGAGTATCAGTAAAAATAGGGTTGGATGAGTTATTACTCGCAGCTGGACAGCTAGGGCTATAAAGGTATGCTCTGTTTGACAGGTGTTGTCATACGCAGACTCTTAGTAGGAATATTTGGAAAATTATTTATGTGTAGCGCCTCAAAAAGGAAATCCTGTAGGTGGACAGTTGGCCTTCAGCTATTAAAACATCTGAAGCACACCGCTCATGCTTCAAAAGGCAGCTCAATCTGTCCATTTTAATATATAATAAAACTTAAAGGGTTAGTTCACTCAAAACAAGCAATCCTTAAATGATTTCTGAGGTTTTCTTCTGACAATTTTAATTTTTGGTTAAACTAACACTTTAAATGGCACCTATGGTGAAAATAAACTTTTGTAAGCTGTTTGGACAAAACTGTGTCTACTGTCATATTGGAGTAATAAAAACCTGACAAGTCTCTTTTTTTAAAGTTAAAATTAAATTAAAATAGAACGCAAATCCCAGTAATTTCGAGGCCCACCGCAACAAGACGTACACTCTCAGAAAAAAAGGTACATGGTGGTACAAATAATGTTCCTTAAAGAACAGTTTTGTACTTTTGTAAAAATTGTACCTTATATGGTATAGAAAAGATCATTATGATACTGTTCTGTACCTTTTATTGTACAATTGAAATGAAGATACACTATTGTTCTCATATAAAAGGTGCATACGTGTTGGACAACTACTAATTACAATATCTATGAAAATAAATACGACTGGAAAGGCAAAGTGATTTTATGAATATTTCCCATATTAAAACATGAATCATCATTTAAAAGCATTAAAAAAAATCTATAATACAAAACAACTGGTAAAACAAAACTGTAGGTATTGTAACATTTGAGGCATTTTTAATAAACATTTTGTAAGCATTTTCTGATAAATACATTTTCCTTATTGATATCTGCAACTTTTGGCATTTGCTTTCCACTACGCACGTGAGCTGGCAAAAAGTCCTGCATATGCAAAGTGTTCATGCAGACATTTTAGTATTGTAAAGCTAATCAAACATTGTGCATATCTTGTTACAATTTGATTACAAAGGGATTGTGTGAAAATTGGAGAAAAAAAATGTTTTATATTGTAGATGGGAGAATGTGTTTCTGTAAAACTTTTTTGTGAAATGTGATGTGAAATGTTTAGCAAAAATAAATCTTTTGATTTATGTCAAATGTTTTTATTCTTTATTGTAAATGGAAAATGTACATAAAAAAACTTTGTTTAAAAATGTATTTGATGTTTTATATTTACTGAAAATAAATTGATGCAATTTGGATATAGCAAAATGCCTTTAAATCGTTCTTGAAGGAACACATTTGACACTGTTAAGGTACAAAGTGTCTTGTCACTGTAGTGGTACCTTCATGGATCAGATTTGTACCTTTGATGAATGTACAATATTGTATCTGCAGGTTTTAAAAACCAAAGGTACGTTTTGGTTTTCAATGGTACAAATCATGTCTTTAAAGTTACAAACTGCAATGGTACAAATTTGTTTCTTTGTCTCAAGGGGGTCACACACCGGATGTGCTGCTCAGCACCGCAACACAGCGCGTACATGACAGCTGACAGTCTCGCACACCAGACGCACACATTGGAAAGTAAATTTTTTATGAAAGTAGTCATATGCCACTCTGTGGCGTGGCAGAAATATGAACAGTGTCCTGAGTTGTAGCTAGGCACCGCAGACAGCCGCCACCTTGCGGCACCGGTGTATGTACTCTGACAGAAACCTATATTTAAAATTCCAAAATACATGGCTCTGCGTGGCACGATGCAATGCGTCGCCAAATGGCGCTTCTGGTGTGCAACCGCCTTTAAGGTACATTTCTGTTCTATAAAAAGGTACTGCCCCAGTGACAAGGGTTTGTACCTTCTTTGGTACAACATTGTACCATTTTTTTCTGAGATTGTAGGAGTGTGGCTTTCCCCACCCACCAAATTGATTGACAGGCACCATGTTTGTATAATAACATGTTAACACTTGTCCACAAAATATTGTTTTGCAAAGAAATTGAAATTCGAATATCTGTTCAAACTGTATGTGATTTTTATGAATGTACTTATTTATTTATTTATAAATGTAAATTTATTTTTATTCAGTTTTTAAATAAATTTCACTAACAGTATTGTGATATAATAATAGTAATATTAAAATGTTCATATGATGTATTTACAATACAGTTCGTAAAGTAATATTTTCCGTCTTTTAGTAGATACATTATATGAGAGACTTGCTTTGTTTACCAAATAAGTGGAATTAATTGGATTTGCATTGTAAACATTGAATACAAGTTAAAAAATTTATTATTTGTTGATTTTATATATTACATTTTTAAGTTATGATGCTCCTAAAATCATTCCACATAAATCCACAGATTTTTTACAAAATTCTTTGCAAAAAAAGCAAAAAAAATGTCTGTAGATTCTGTCTGGCCCTACTAATGGGCTGTATTTCAACTTCATCTGTGTCTGTCTCTATCACTGACTGCTGCCTATCTGATGTAATGCAGGAGAAGCAGACACACACGTTGAAACGGTGGGTGGGGAGAAGCAGCTCATTTACATTTAAAGCCACAGGCTACAAAAACAGCTACACTGTACTCAGACACCAAAATGGGCAGATTCAGAAGGCTATAATAAATTATCTGATGGGTACTTTGAGCTGAAGCTTTACAGACACATTCTGGAGACACCAAAGGCTTTTCTTTCATACTGTAAAAGGGTTAAAATAGGTGCCCTTTAAAACATTAAGGCAGTTGTCATACATTTTAGGGAGAACGTGTGAATACTCTGTAAAAAAAAAAAATAAAAAATATATATATATATATATATATGATTTAGAGTAATTGATTTGGACTGTAATTGATGGCGTTTGCAGTCATCAAATAGCACTCAACTTCATTGATCCCAATGTTGTTGGGGTTTTTTTCAGACTCCATCATAAGCCAGGCATAAATTAATATTATGAGGTCAGCATAGAATAGAAACCATGCATCTCTTTATTATGCAATGTAATGGTACATTGCCTCTTGTAATAATTTCAGCTGGGAACTACAGTGAACTGCATGTACAGTATAGGTGTGCTTTAGTGGTTTTAAAAATCATTTTGTAAAATACAACAGGCATGTTTAATTCCAGCTGCATCAGTTAACCCAAAGAGGTGAAAAATGGAGATGAGGGTTATCATAAACATGCAGAATATGCTTAATTAGCATAATTAATTCACATACTTAGGAATGATTATGCTGCCTATTTCAAAACAGATGGCATACACACAGCAAAGACTTAAAATGCAGTCTCAGCAGGATTTGTGAATGATATAAGGTTACCAGAAAGTGATTTACTATAGTTATAGATAAGCAAAAAACATGAAGGAACATTGGAAAGTACACTGTAAAGAATGCTGGGTTCCCCTTCATAGGGAACTCCAACGTGTGTCTTAAACAGACTTTGGGAGTACTTCAGACGACCAATCGCTTCTGATAATAAGAAAACGGGCCAATGAAATGCCAATTGAATTGGCGGAGCTGAGCTCCACAGCTGTGGCTGATGAGCTCATCAGGGCTATATAAGCCAGCTGCTGGAGTCAGATCCTCAGAATTGTTGCTTCAGAGCCGATCGCAGCTGAACAACCCTCTAAAAACAAGCTGACTTCCAAAGAGAAGAAAGCCTTACCTGCACCAGTGGAGAGAGAGCGTACGAGCGGCGAGCTGGGTTTCTCGTCCTCCGGGCGTGTCGCTGGTGTACTAAAAGAGCAGTTTTCACTAAAAGAGAGTTTTCCTAAGAGAGCACACGGTCGCATAACGCGTCTTTTTAAAGATGTCGTTCCGACCGTGCGTTTCTGGATGTGGTGGTTTCCTCGCCCCGGATGACAGGCACGAGCACTGCATCACATGCTTGGGGATCGAGCATGTGGAGGCGGTGTTCGCGGACAGCTCTTGCCCGCACTGCGCTGGCTTGACTGTTGCGCAACTGAGGTCGCGGCGAGCTCTTGTATTAGGGCAAGCCACCCCTGCTGCTCCCCGCCAAGCGGTTAGCACTCGGGCAGGCCTGAGGGTTACAGTGGGGGTTAATCCGTCGCCTTCGGGCCCGCGGACCCCTCGCTCCTCATCGGTGCGCTCTGTTTCTGCTTCGAGTGCGAGCGTTGGTCCATCCTCCGGGCTGGCCGCGCTCTCATTAGATGATACCGGGGACGTGATGTCCATCACTGCATCGGAGGGCGGGCTAACATGCTCCGATGAGGATCCGGACCCCCTGCCACCCTCCGGGGTTGTCAGTGGGGTTACGGATCTGGAATCGGACATGTTAGCCGTGTTATTCCGGGCTGCTTCGGCTGTGGGACTGGAGATGGCTTGTCCCCCAGAACCGCTGCCGGACCGCTTAGATGGGTGCTACGTGGGGGTGAAAAAGAGGGCGAACCCCTCTAGACCCCCCGTCCCTTTCTTCCCGGAGGTACACAGAGAGCTCACGCAGGCATGGAGGGCACCTTTTTCTGCCCGGTCCTCGTGCGCTCCCGTTCTCACCACCCTTCACGACGGAGCGGCCAGGGGGTATGAGGCGATTCCCCAGGTGGAGCGGGCTATCGCGGTCAATCTTTGTCCGCGGAGCCACTCTACTTGGAGAGGTCCACCTAAACTCCCCTCCAAAGCGTGCAGGTTATCTGAGTCTCTCACGGCCAGAGCCTACACTGCTGCGGGCCAGGCCGCGTCCGCCTTGCATGCTATGGCCACCTATCAACGCTATCAAGCCGAGAAGCTGGTCGAGATGCAGGAGGGTGGTTCTTCTCCAGGCTTAATGCATGAGCTCCGCACGGCAACCGATTACGCTCTCATGACCACCAAATCGGCTGCCCGTGCCCTGGGGAAGACGATGGCCACACTAGTGGTCCAGGAACGCCACCTCTGGCTTAACCTGGCTGATATGGCAGACGTTGACAAAGCTCGCTTTCTTAACGCTCCCATATCCCAGGCTGGCCTGTTCGGCGACACCGTCGGGGAGTTCACCCAGGAATTCTCCGCGGTGAAAGAGCAGTCCAAAGCGATGGGTGAAGTCATCTATCAGCGGGCTCGGAAAACTGCTCCTCCCGCTGCACCATCCGCTGCGGCTGCTCCTCGCCGAGGGCGTCCACCCGCGGCTTCAACATCTGCTCCGCCTCCGCCGCCCGCTCCACCGGCCAAGCGGCAGCGCCGAGCCTCCCGCGGGACCGCGACGCCCCTGCCCCAGGGCGCCGCTAAGTCTGGTAAACGGACCGCGAAGCGTCCCTGAGACGGGCCACCCGGAGAAGAGGGGACCTGCTCTTTCCTCGGTGGGGGGCCGAGGACCATCACAGTCAGTAACAACGACTTTAACACCACCGCTGCTGGCCTCCGGGCTGGCGGCAACCAAATTTTCAATAAAAGAGCAAATTCCTCTCTCTCCGGGTGTGCAAACCCGAGCACTGTCAGTCTGGGACGCCCCGCCTTCCAGCTCGCAGCGCCGGGACCCTTCGCCTCAGGCCTCCAGAGTGCAGCAGAACGGACTCCTTTCTCTCACTCCGGCCTCATCGCGGGATCCAGGGAGGAAGGTAAGAGAGACTCTCTTATTTTCAGCTCTTCCTCGGGACGCTCCGCTTTCCGAGGTGAGCACTCCCTTCCCGAGCTGCCCCTCTGCTGGCACGTCAACGATCTCTCCGATGGTGCCATTATCGCGCGCTCTGCCAGCTTGGTTAGCGCTGCCCAGCGCGTCGCGGTGGCTCATACGGACGATCAGACTCGGCTATGCGATTCAGTTCGCTACTCGCCCTCCCAAGTTCACGGGAATTCTCTTTACGAGGGTGATGCCCGAGAGAGCCCCTGTCTTGCGAGAGGAGATTGCTGTCCTCCTGGCGAAGGATGCAATCGAGCAGGTCCCTCCAGCCGAGATGAAGTCCGGGCTGTACAGCCCGTATTTCATCGTGCCCAAAAAGAGCGGAGGGTTAAGACCAATCCTAGATCTGCGCAGACTGAACAGATATTTACGCAAAATGCCTTTCAGGATGCTCATGCAGAAACGCTTAATCCAGAGCGTCCGTCCTCGGGATTGGTTTGCAGCTATAGACCTGAAGGACGCGTATTTTCACGTCTCCATTCTTCCACGCCACCGTCGATTTCTCCGGTTTGCGTTCGAGGGTCGAGCGTGGCAGTACAAAGTCCTCCCCTTCGGGCTCTCTCTGTCTCCGCGGGTTTTTACCAAGCTCGCGGAGGGTGCCCTGGCGCCCCTTCGGCTAGCGGGCATTCGCATACTCAACTATCTCGACGACTGGCTGATTCTAGCCTCCTCTCGCGATCAGCTGATTATGCACAGAGACAAGGTGCTTCGGCATCTCGACCAGTTGGGGCTTCAGGTCAACCGAGAAAAGAGCAAACTTTGCCCAGTGCAGAGAATCTCTTATCTCGGGCTGGAGCTGGATTCGATCGCCATGGTCGCGCGCCTCTCCGAGGAGCGCGCCAGGCTAATGCTTTCTTGTCTGAACGAGCTCGACAAGAAGATAGTGGTCCCACTGAAATATTTTCAGAGGCTCCTGGGGCATATGGCATCCGCAGCCGCGGTCACGCCGCTCGGTTTGCTTCATATGAGACCACTTCAGCGTTGGCTTCGCGATCGAGTCCCCAGACGGGCATGGCGCGCGGGCACGCACCGGGTGTACATCACTCCGCTGTGTCTCCGCACTCTCAGCCCCTGGAAGGATCTGGCTTTTCTACGGGCAGGCGTGCCCCTAGGGCTAGTATCCAAGCGTGTTGTCGTTTCGACAGACGCTTCCAGCACGGGCTGGGGGGCCGTGTGCAACGAGCATGCAGCTGCGGGTTCGTGGTCCGGACCCCACCTGCATTGGCACATCAACTGCCTGGAGCTGTTGGCAGTGTATCGCGCTCTCCGCCGTTTTTCTCCGGTACTGGAGCGGAAACACGTGCTGGTCAGGACGGACAGCACGGCGGCGGTGGCTTATATCAACCGTATGGGGGGTATGCGCTCTCGCCGCATGTCTCAGCTCGCTCGCAGTCTGCTCCTCTGGAGTCATACGCGGCTGAAATCGTTGCGCGCCATTCATATTCCGGGCGAGCTCAACCGTGCAGCCGATGCGCTCTCACGGCAGCTAGTGTCCCGAGGAGAATGGAGACTCCACCCCGATTCGGTCCAGCTGATATGGGCGCGCTTTGGGGAAGCCCAGATCGATCTGTTTGCTTCCCCCGAGAACGCACATTGCCAGCTGTTTTATTCCCTGACCGAGGCCCCCCTCGGCACGGATGCACTGGCTCACAGCTGGCCATCGGGCACGCGCAAATATGCGTTTCCCCCAGTGAGCCTAATCGCGCAGACACTGTGCAAAGTCAGGGAGGACGAGGAGCAGGTCTTGTTTGTTGCGCCTCTCTGGCCCAACCGGACCTGGGTTTCCGAGCTCGCACTCCTCACGACGGCCCCTCCTTGGCGCATTCCTCTGAGGGAGGACCTCCTCTCTCAGGGACGGGGCACCATCTGGCACCCGCGCCCAGATCTCTGGAACCTCCACGTGTGGTCCATAGACGGAGCGCGGAAGACTTAGGTGACTTACCACCTTCGGTAGTTAACACCATCACTCAGGCTAGAGCACCCTCTACGAGGCATGCCTACGCCCTGAAGTGGAGTCTATTCTCTGAGTGGTGCGCTTCTCGACGAGAAGACCCCCGAACTTGCCAGATTAGCATTGTGTTATCCTTCCTTCAGGATAAGCTGGAGCGTAGGCTGTCACCCTCCACACTGAAGGTTTACGTGGCTGCCATCTCCGCTCATCATGATGAGGTGGATGGCGACACGCTCGGGAAGCATAATCTAATCATCCGGTTTCTCAGGGGCGCGCGGCGGTTAAATCCTCCCCGCCCCCCTCTCATGCCCTCGTGGGATCTCTCCGTAGTCCTTGCAGGTCTGCGGGGGGATCCGTTTGAGCCACTCGATTCAGTATCACTTAAATTCCTGTCATTAAAGACAGCTCTGCTGGTCGCGTTGGCATCTTTCAAGAGAGTAGGAGATCTGGAGGCATTTTCGGTCAGCGAATCGTGCCTTGAATTCGGGCCGGGCTACTCTCACGTTATCCTGAGACCCCGACCTGGCTATGTGCCCAAGGTTCCTACCACCCCTTTTAGAGATCAGGTGGTGAACCTGCAAGCGCTGCCCCCGGAGGAGGCAGGCCCAGCCCACTCACTGCTATGTCCCGTACGCGCTTTGCGCCTTTACGTGGAACGAACGCAAAACTTAAGATCATGTGAACAGCTCTTTATCTGTTACGGTGGTCGGCAGAAGGGAAGTGCCGTATCAAAACAGAGGTTGGCCCACTGGCTAGTTGATGCCATCGCCCTCGCTTATGTATGCCAGGGTGAGCCGCGCCCCCCTAACGTGAGGGCACACTCCACTAGAGGCGTTGCTTCCTCATGGGCATTAGCGCGCGGCGCCTCTCTCACAGATATCTGTAGAGCTGCGGGTTGGGCGACACCTAACACATTCGCGAGGTTTTATAACCTCCGAGTGGAGCCTGTTTTTTCGTGGTTATTGGCTAACCCCGATCAATCGCGAGAAAACTAGGCTCGGTGTCACAAACGCTTGCTGCGCCAGGCTCCCTAACCCGGAGATGCGTGCGCATTTTCTATTCTACTAGTAAGTTTCCCTTTTCAGGCGAACCCTAGAGAATTCCTCCGAGGCCCCCAGCACCTGACTCAGCGGAGGAGTCGAGTGCTTGGCTCAGTGTGTAGTCTGGTACGCCCATCTGGTCTACCCGCATACTGAGGTTCGGTGCCAGCTATGTGCATTCCCCTGTCTAGGTGATGCCATATGCATTATCCACCATGGTGTGTTCCCCCTATTCAGGCGGACCCATGTCTTCCCTAACCGCTAACCAGCTTATCATATGTAGCACTCCCCCTCAATAGGGCTAGTCCATATGCTTCTTACCATCAAGTCTCCCCTTCCGGGTAGCAGGTGGTCTCCGCAGCGTCCTCCCCCTTTGGGGACTGGCACGCTTTCCCAACGTACTGTCGTATCTCTAAAATCCCTAGTCTATATTAGCTAGGTAAAAGCACAATTACGACCCCCGATCTAAATTGTATTATTCCCATGTAATGGTAATTTTGGGCCTAGGGGACGTTGGAAGGTTGCGCTTTTGGTGTTGTCAGTGCGCCCACGCATTGCTTGGCAAACTGCACATCAGGAGCGTGACGGGCTTAGCTGCTGTGGCGCTTTCCAGAACATCTCCCAAAGTCTGTTTAAGACACACGTTGGAGTTCCCTATGAAGGGGAACGTCTGGTTACGTCCGTAACCCTCGTTCCCCGAATAAGGGAACGGAGACGTGTGTCTCCACTGCCACAGCACCTAAGTCTCCAGCTGGGAGCTGAGTGATCGGCTCTTCAGCAGGCAATTCTGATGATCTGACTCCAGCAGCTGGCTTATATAGCCCTGATGAGCTCATCAGCCACAGCTGTGGAGCTCAGCTCCGCCAATTCAATTGGCATTTCATTGGCCCGTTTTCTTATTATCAGAAGCGATTGGTCGTCTGAAGTACTCCCAAAGTCTGTTTAAGACACACGTCTCCGTTCCCTTATTCGGGGAACGAGGGTTACGGACGTAACCAGACGTTCCACACAATCGATTTGTCTGGGGACAATATGAAGGAATTAAGTAAACCTATTAGTTTTTTACAAATTTAAGTGGATTGAACATAAAACAATTCAGTTGTCTCCAAAAAACCCTCAAGAATTGTGTTGTTTCAGCTCGTTTGAACAAACATCAAATGTCTTTTTTTGCAGTACAGTGTGATGAGTGTTCAGCCCCAGGAAGACACCAGCACAACAGCTTGTAAACTATGTAAACTTACACAATATGTCATGTAACACGTTACAAAATTGGAAAAGGACAGAAATGAAATAGGAAAATACTGGCTAGGTAATTCTCCTATCATCCCCTGCTGACTGTTCCAGCTTGAGATGAGCGAGGACGGGTTCCTCTCAGTCACACGCTGTATGAAGCAAGCAAACAGCCGGGGAAGTGTGACAGCATGACAGGGACATTTCTCATCCCTGGGATAGCATACTGCCCCTACTGCTGCTCTGTGTGAGGCCTCCAGCCCTAAGAAATGATGCAGACACGAGAAACAGCAAGACACTGAGTCTGTTGTGTTTAGCAGACACACTAAAGGTGCACAAAAAGAGTCAGATTGTGGCTGTGTTTATCATACATGACTCTTACGTACGTATTGTGCATGACAGTAATCATATGAATCTGTACGGAGGTTGCATGTTTTATACCCAGAGTGGTAAATAGTTTTTCTTTTTGAGGAAGTCTACTTTCATTTTAACTGTGTGTGGATGCACACAAATGTACAGTACAATTGTTTGATTGTGGTGTAAAGACCAATACTGACAAATTGATAATACCTTCCTTTACTAAAAAAAAATATTTTTTGCTACTTGTTCAATCTAAGCATTTAAAATGGGCTGAAACAACACAATTCTTGCAATTTTTGGGGGGATAACAATTGTTTTATGTTCAGTCTACTTAAATTAGTTATGTTAACTTAATGGATTTGTATTGGGACAACATGAATGAACTTTGTGTTAAGGCTGATTTATACTTCTTCGTCAAGCGCACACGTATGCTACGGCGCAGCTTACATGTGGACGCATTGCCCTCGCTGTGGCCGTCGGCGACGTTGATGCGCACCTCTCAAAAAATGAAACACGTATGCGTAGCGCAAGCTGTGTGATTGTGGGCGTGGGTGAGAGCCACGGGAGCCTGATGTAGTGAATGTTTACAAGTGTGGAGTCCCATGAAGAAGCTCCAGATGGGGACTGTTGTTTTGTGTTTACCTCATGATTAAAGTCGTTGCACGTCTGCCGGTTCCCTCCTCAAAATGAGCGAATTTGAGCCACTTGTACATTAAGTAAGCGTTCAGAAAAAACAAAACTTCAGCGAAGAAACTCGACACAGAGAAACATAAACACCTACTGTTAGCTAGCGTTTCGGAAGTGTTATTGCAAAGCAACACAAACAGCGGTCAGAAGTATTAATGCATGGCTACATGCAAGGCTTGCGCCGTGGGTCACGCCGATCCCTTGACGCACAAGTATAAACCAGGCATTTTTTACAGTGTTTTATTTTTCAAACAGATTAGCTTGATAACACTGTTATTCTTTAGATTTATCCACCTGTTGTCCATTGTTTTCTTCTCTTAGTGCTTCAAATGTCAAGCTCAAGGTAAAGATTTGCAATTGTTCATTATCATTTATTATGTATGAAATAATTTTTGACATTATCATTTATCATGTATAAAATATGTGTTGAGTTTATGGAAATGGTTTAACGCAACTAGTACCATAACCCCTGGAAAATGTAATTGTGGTACAAGAGTGTCTTGGAACACTATGTTTCAATAAGGGAATATCTCAACAAGCAGTGCAGAAACTGTTACCTAAGTAGTAATTGTGACTGTTGGCAAAAAAATAAAAATAAAAATAAACTTTACATGTGTTGACCTGCTAGGGTAAATAAATAATATTGCTGCCTTATATTTTTAAAGGGGTGGTCCAGAATGTAATTGTTAAGGCTTGATTCTGTTTATAAGATGCAAAGTAATGTGTGCTTGTGCTTCATTTGTAAAAAAAAAAAAAAAAAAAAAAAAAAAATCACCTTTATTTTTCTATATATCTTACTTTGAATATATACTGCTACTCAAGAGGCTCTGATTGGTTAGCTAACCTAATGTGCTGTGATTCGAGGATTGGCTCCATGTCACCAGTAAAGCATCACGCCTCCACAAACATGCGATTTGCCTGTGTAAATATTGTTAGTCAGAGTAGCTGTTATGCCGAATTCAGACTGCATGATTTTAGCCCTGATTTTGACATGCGACTGGTTATGAGAAATCGCAGACAAATGCCTGAAATCACAGGCAAACCGGTGGTCGTTCATGTGAGTGACAATCACACAGTATGAACTATCAAGGACGCGATATGAGAGAATCGCTGATGAGTCGCCGATGCCTGTGAGATATTTGGCATGCTAAATATCTGGAGCTGTCGGCGATTCAAATTATGCCGTGTGAAATGAGCTCTGATTGAAAATAACATTGGCGATCACCTACAGCCAATGAGAAAGCAGCATCCACTTGTACGGGTACCTGCAGGCCAGTGGGAGGCTGGGGGAAAAGTTAAAAGCGCTCATTTTCAGTTCAATTTTGGCAGGAGCACTGTGTCTGTTTGACATGTCATCTGATCAATATCACAATCAGGTTGAAAAGTAAAAAAAAAGTTGAGGAGAGATTGTTAATTCTCTTCAAAAGCCAGATGAGCAACACAAGTTTCTAAAGCTAAAGCCTTTAGTTTGCATTATGTAGTTAATAACGAAAACTATATTACGTGACCTCACCTTGTTTCCATGTCACTTATCACCTTTGTTTGGCTGTGAGAAGTAGTTTGGACAAAGTTGTCTGATTCTTCCTATTTTAAAGTCATGCAGTATGAACTGTCCTGTTGCCGAGCCATCCTCCAGTGTAAACACAGCACTGACAGAACGCTAACCCAAATAGTCATGCAGTGTGAAAACATCTGTGACATGACTACTTTGAAAATCATGCAGTCAGAACTGGGCGAATCAGTTTGAGCCTTAATCAGACAGAAAATGAAACGGATGAACCTCATGTCTAAAATAAAATCTGACAAGTATCTGTATCTGAGTGAAAAAAGGATGTGGCTCCTTTACGAGGGAATCACCATTTTATGTATGTGTGTGTGTGAACAGTCTGTAGACGCATGTAACATGAGAACCGCATGTGTGCAGGACCGATGTTTATTTAGATTTTTCTCTGATGCCCGAATTAAGTTATTTGTCTGTAATATATAGTGATGCTGTTGACAGGAGAATAAAGCACAACATATAGAATACGACCCGTCTAAGCTTTGACAGATTTTTCTGCTGCAACATGAGCTGTATTTTTTTTTTTACCTAACTAAACGCTTTACATGTCTTTCACATATACTTGGAATAAGCATGTGTAAGTAATATGAAACATTCACATATCTTTTGTTAGTTCATTATCTTAGATGTAGAACCCAGGAAAAGCATCCGCATAGAGAGACACTGCAGCGCTGGTGAATATTGTGGGTGTTTACAGCCGTTTGATGGATAAATATGAATTTGTAGCTAAATTGTTGGCAGTGCCAAAGAGCATTTTTTCCTTGTTTACATCCTTGCTACAACATACCGATAATGCTAGACACTGTGCATGTCATGGATCAATTTTAACAAATAAAAATACTTGCAGTTTGTGGCTCACAATACACAGCTTCTGCTTGTTGGAGCTGCTCCCTTAAATGGCACCTATGGTGAAAATCTACTTTTCAAGCTGTTTGGACAGACATATGTGTAGGTATAGTGTATAGACCAGGGGTGCTCAACCCTGTTCCTGGCGATCGACCTTCCAGCTGATTTCAGCTTTAACCCTGATCAAACACACCTGAACCAATTATTTAGAACGTGAGGAGCACTTGATAATTACAGGCAGGTGTGTTTGATAAGGGCTGCAACTAAAAACTGCAGGTAGGTTGATCGCCAGGAATAGGGTTGAGCACCCCTGGTATAGACCTTCATATTGGGGTGATATAAACACACAGAGTCCTTTTTTTTTCAATTTAACAACATAAAAACGGTGGACCAATTGGAGCGGTTTTGAGATCGACCGCAACTTGATACAGGAGTGCGGTCCCCCCGCCCACCAATATTGATTTACAGCTGCGCATTACCATATGCTCAGTTTGTTTTCACGTTCGCCATTTTCAGCCTGTGAGTCAAAGCGATGTCACCAAAGAAACACCCTTGCTCTATTTTTAGATGTAAGGCTCATTGGGCTCAACACAAGATCAACATTCACCACCTCATCGCTCTCCTCGGCGCGAATGTTTGTAACTTTAGGTGGGTTTGCATACATGTGTATTTTTCATTGCGTCTTCCTTAAACATCAGCTATTTGCATTTCCCGCGGACACAGAAGCTCCCTGTCATCTTAACTAGGTGCAGCTGGAAAGTGCGAGCGCATTGCCTCACGTGCGTGTCTCTCCATTGGAAATAACAAACTTGCCTTAAGCAGGTCGCACACCAGAAGCGCCGCTCGACCACGCGCAGCGCCATGCATTACAGAATTCTAAACATAGACTTCTATCAGGGTGCATACAATGGCGCCGCAAGTTGGCGGCTGTCCACGGCGCCCAGCCACGACTCAGGACACTATTCAGATAACGCTCTGTGGCGTGGCAGAAATATGAACAGTTTTATTTGAAATAACATGCGAATGTGCGCGTCTGGTGTGCCGTGTCGCGGCGCTGAGCGGCGCATCTGGTGTATGACGCCCTTCAGTCAAAGTTAATTAAGAGTGCTTGGTTATTAGTCTCGGTGTACAAGCTCAGAGCTTTAAACTAGCACACAGTTGGCTGTAAAACTATACAAATACACAAATGATTTTGTAGTCTCTGCTTGGTCTGTGTCCGAGTCGTACATGTACGGCTAAATGCTGGTCCACTAATTCATGTTGCTTCTCTCTGTCTGCCAGTCTGTTGCCATACACAAAGCGGGGAAGCTCTTGGCTCCGCCCCCTTGTTAAGTTGTTAAGCTCCGCCCGCTTGTTAAATTTTCATGCGAAGCAACACATGAAACAGCGACCTGTGTACACGCCCCAAAATGACACTTTTTTACACATTATAATAAAAAAATCTGAATTGTGTTTTGAACTGAACCTAAACTGGTACACTTAGAAGAACCATAATATAAATATTAAATCTTAAAAAAAGGAGTAAAATAGGTGCCCTTTCAGGAGTTTTTGTAAGCTGAATCCAGCACTGAACTGGGAGAGATTCTGGAAGCTGTGTTTTGTCAAATGCTAGCCATATATATTTTTTATAATTTTCTGGAACATACTTAAAATTTAATTGTAAGCACTTCTCTCTTTGTGCTGTGTCCTTTGGAAGCACACATGCAGAAACAGAACAAACTCTGTGGAAATAGCAGCGTTTGAATGGCATTTTAGCTTTCTCTACTATAACATTACAGTGCCTCTGGCCACGCCCCATCGCTGCACGGAGTATATGCATTTGGTAAATGTGCGTAACCTGAAGGGTTTATGATCTCATTAACCCAGATGTATTTTTGTAGTCCTTGTAGTAACTTGTTCGCTGTAGCCTTTACTAAGCTAACTTTGTAACAGCCAATGTCTCCCTTTGCATTGAACTTGGAGCACATTACATTCAAAGATGTTGTTTATGTTCACACAGTTACATTACACATCAACTAAAGTTTAAAATATGATATCGTAGTGGACCACCCCTTTAAATTGAATCAAATGAATTTTTCATTCAACTTACATCAATAAAAATGACTGAACATATTACAAAAAAAAAATTGAATAACTATAAAATAAGTTAAAGAAACATAAAAAAACATTTGTTGTCATGACTTTTTATTATATTATGCTTTACAGTTTAGTCTTAGCTTAAACAGGGTTCCCACACTTTCATGAATAGAAGATTCAAGAACTTTCAAGGACTTTTTAAAAACACCATTAATTTCAAATCAGGCACCTTTGTTATTCACACCTGCAGCACATGTAGTGCCATGAAAGTCCTTACTTTACTTAACATTTCACTTACACTAAATATTGACATTAAAACATCAGAGTAATAATGATGTTTTGAACCTGTCATTTTCAAAAATTTATGTTCAAAGAACTTTAATACAACTTGTTGAATTCAATACTGGTACTATTACATTTTTTTAATCCTTAAATAAACGCAAATGTCTTTATTTAGTAATTTATACTGGCAGCAAGGGTCAGTGTTTGTCACCATAGATTATAGTGCAAGTTAAATCCACAATTTGGTTGTAATTTGTAAATATTAGAAAGAGTGCTTGACTTGCCCAATGTCTTCATGTGTTTCTTTTAATGACTAATTTTTTCTGCAATTGCAATCGTAGCAATTCTTCTTTCTACATGGAGGTTTAATGCTGAAATTTGTCACAGAAGAAGATGTGGTGGCCTGATCCAGCACTGCTCTAGAGGCACAAGCAGTTGCACAGAAACACTGAGGATCTGCCATCTCTACAGGTACAGATAGGGTTTTATTCCAAATGTTTTGTTAATGGTTGAAATTGGGAATGCAGAAGACATGTCAGTGTTTATTTCGATGTAAATTATTATTTTATAATGTAAATATAGAAATGCTTAAGTATAATTTTAAGAGATAATATGTATATATATATATATATATATATATATATATATATATATATATATATATACACAGTATATAAATAAATACATGTTTAAATACATATATTTGTGTTTTTGTTCCACTGTGGGGGCACCACAGTAAAGTTTCGCTTAGGGCACCCTTTTAGCCAGCAGTGGCCCTGGTCATTGTCATTACTTGCGGTTAGGTTTAAGAGTAGAGTAATATGCTGGTGTTTAACTGCATTGCTTTATTGCATTGCTGCATTGGGCTCTCACATCTCTCCATCTCGCAATGACCCCAGTCAACCAATCACAACAGACTGTGTCATCGGTCCAATCAGCATAGATTA
The DNA here is from genome assembly GCA_903798205.1 of Danio tinwini. Taxonomy (NCBI): domain Eukaryota; kingdom Metazoa; phylum Chordata; class Actinopteri; order Cypriniformes; family Danionidae; genus Danio; species Danio tinwini. The sequence continues at coordinate 8,017,061 of CAIGQZ010033189.1, forward strand.
GCTTCGCACTATGGAGGGTTTTGGGAACAAATGAATCGCTGAACGAATCATATGGGAGTCGTTGGGATAATTAGGCAAAAATTAATGCATATTATAAGACAATGAAAGTGATTTTTGGCCTTGCGAGCATATAGGCCTGTTGTTGGAGACCCCCAAAACCAAAATATGACCTGTTACAATGCAAAATAGGGGCTCTTTAAAAACTTTACAGGCCTTCATATCCATGTGTCCATATGTCTTAAATTCAAGTACTTTCAAAAGTACTTTCAGAGATATGTAAAACTTGTTACGACCCCCTTAAAAATTCTAAAATTCCCCCAAAAAATTATTTCAGGGCTACTGGGGATGTTTACACCTTGGCAACATCACCTCAAAATGTGTATTGTGGTTCAGTAGTAGTGGAACACTCAATTGACCTTATTCTTCAATGCGGAATTGAGTTCTTTTTTGCAATTTTTTTAGAACTTCCGATTCAGTTGCCTATGGGAGAAATGACCAGGAATAATAAACGGCAGAAAAAGGTAAAACTACCTCCTCTACAAACAAGTGTTTGCATGACTATACAGATAAAATAGAATAATATAATGAGAATATATGTTTGCAACATTAAGCAGCAAAACACACTTTTTTAATGTCTAATAATGAATGGAAGTGAATGAGACCAGAAGTCTTGAGCCAAAAAGATTCATATGGCTGCGCCCGCTCATACACGGAGAATAAGGTGAATAGGAAGCCCTCAATCTCTTGGTTTATCCGATGTAACTCTGAAACCCCAGCTGAATGCTGATCTCGGTGATAATCTGTGAGTAATTGCATACGATGCCACTTATTTATCTAAATGGAATGGAAGAGTGATACTTTTTCATAAAACCTTAATCTTCTGAATCTCCAGATCTGTTAGTTTGTATGAAATGACTCCTAGTAAGCGACTGACGGGAAACAGAAAATTCTATATCCCCCTTTGTTTCCCCTTTTGCATTCCATTTCATTAGCACTAAAAAGTCTTTGGATGGACTTGTCACTATACACTAATTCCTTGAAAGAGTTAACCTTCCCAAGTGACACCAGTAAAAGGATTAAGGCATACGAATGATGAGCCCTTCCAAGTGACACACAGTGTGCAACACCAATCAACTTCCATGGAAAAAAAGATCATAGGGCACAAAGTGTCCATAAGTTGTACCCTTCAAAATCATCCATTCTGAAGGGCCACTTATAGTCACCAGTTTTGAGCACTTTGGTTTGGAATGATGCTTCAATATGGCGGCTATAGTTGTTTTCATTCCAAAGTGACCTTCAGAGGACAATACATCCACATGGATTTGACCAAATGATTTTAACCCACATCATGTCATAATTTTTAGTAAACAGGAACTACCCTGAATGACATGGCCACAGGATAAGTGCATTTAATAGAGTCAAATACAATGTTTTCATCAGTACAACAATATATTTCCAAAATTAAAGGCTCAATTAAAACTGATGACCAAGTTCAAAAGTCAACATTTGCTAATGATGTTTGGAAAAGAACATGATGATTATTATACATCATTGTTTAGCCCTCACCTTTTTCAGTTTTCATAACACCTCTTCATGCTTCAGTGAAACAAACAGGCCAATTATCAAAAACAAACTACATTACCAGCTTATAGAAATAACAGCCTCACAATTTTTGCCAAATGAAACATGTCTACAATTGTGTGTACGCTGAGATTATTTTTTATGATGACAAAATGTAATCAATTGGATAAAGAGCTTTTGGTTTTAAAAGTGCAAAAGCCACTCGTGTGTGAAAAGCTATCAAGAAGCTCATGAACTCATGAAGGAGTGAATGAATTTTCTTTTTTGAGCAAAAGATTATAGTCATTTTGCCTTCAACTGGCGTGGTCATACTTCTGAGCTTACAGTTAAAAGCCTGTATGTAGACTTGATGACCACTTAAAAGTGCAAAATGACTTAATCATTTAGATTTATGAAGGTGATTCTGCTCTCAGACCCTCTAAACCTTTAAAAAATAAAAATTTCATTTAGATTCACTATGGCGGATCCTCTCTCAGACCAGCCAAACCCTCCCAAAAACAGACTCTGATCATAAATCAGGAAAAACTATGAGAAGCGATGTGCTTTTATTTCCTCCGACAACTTTTGAGAGAAAAAAAAAATCTTTTGAGCCTGATATCTTGATGGTTCTAATAGAAAGCCCCAGGGTATGAATAAGAATTTAACGAGCATAAAATGGAAGAGTTTGCACCAGCTCGCTGGTCACCTATAATCTATTCAAATTTAAAAGCTGGGAAAGACTAAAGGATGGACTGGCTTTTTAATTTGTGCTTTCCAAAAAAAACATGTTCTGAAATGACTGGTCACACTCACCATATTGAGTGACTGTGGCAGAAGTCCAAGGCTGAGATGATCTGTCTGAAGAACTTTCGAGCTTCTTTGGGTGTTAACCGGCCCTTCTTTACCAGATAGTCAAATAGCTCTCCGCCTGACACATGCTCTAAAACCAAATACCTGCAAATAGACAGGAGAGAAAAAAGAAATTACATTATAGACCCAACAAACTTCTTACAAAGTTAGAACATTTGGGAGGGACGTTAAGAAATGTGTGATTAATAGAATAGGCAAAGGTTGCTTATATCAGAGCCATGAACCATGGCTGAATTCAGAGCAAAATACTCTACATACTCAACTTGTATTTAAAGATGTTGTAAGAACAGTATAGTAGTTTTTACTATAAATTTAGCCATTGTATTGCTAGTCTTGTGGTATAAAGTGGAACAGTCAAATGTAAAAAATTGAAGAGTTCAGATGCAAAAACCTCTAAGTGCCGTCTGAAATTTCCATATAAAATTAACATTCTTCTCAGCCTTCTGTGATTATGTTGAGTTATTTCACACCATGAGGAGGACTTATTCTGTACTGTAAAAGTGAAATTACCGAACCTACACACAGGAGTCTGATAGAAATGCTCATTTTAGAAGAAAATTTCAGATGGCATTTAGTGTTTTTTGCATGTTAACTCTTCAATAGCTTTTGAACAACAACAATAGGGGTGAGACATTTTTATTCCATTCAAAGATTCACAATGAGATTTGATTTAATTTTGATTTGCCATATAATAATCAAATGTTTATATTTTTAAAGCATTGCTTTGCATTGCTTAATGTGATTCAATCAGTTTGTAGTATTTTAAATCGATTATAATGCCCAGAAACTCAAATCAAACCTACTTCAAGTGCACATGGATCCAGAATGTCTAATGCATTGTTCAAACAGATGCTTTGAATACAAGCATCTGCCAAGTGTTTACAGTAAATGTAAATTGATTAAATGCTTTGAGAATATCTCTCCTCCTAATAGCATGCAATGGTGTTTATGATTAGACAAAATATTTGGCATATACCTGAATGCAAGATTGATAGATAATGTTGTGTATTTCTTTAACTAAAACATTTTGGTTTATAAATATTTAGGAGAACACCAGCATGTAAAGTGGATAGCATCAAAGCTAAAAACATTTATTTAGACATTAAGACGTCTATATATGAAGCTCAATAAAAGAGCTAATGTTTTTTCTCAAGATGCCTTTGAAAGTCTGTTGAAGACAGTTCCACCTTCAAGCATTTATTCATTTGAACAAGAAACTAGGGTTGAAAGTGATATCTCTGCTTGTAAGTTGTACAAGCCAGAGAAAAACCTGGCTGACATCTTCGGTTCAAGAATGCGAACCAGGAGTGCACAGTGCAAAGTGAGGGTAAGGTAATTGTAAAAAGTGCCCATGATGAAACATTCAGTTGGATTTAGTTAAGTCTCAATGGTTTGAAATCAGATTTTAAAATCCATTTCAAACAATAGTCTGTGAGTGATATATAGCAGTGTTAAATGCTGTCACCTGGAGCCATATAATGTAAAGTTAACTTTCACTTGGCTGTTTCTTTTTTCTTTTTTTATTAGTTGATTGAATCTTAAGACATTTTTACTCTACAATGCTTAAATTAATGCTAAGAAACTTCAGTTTTAGACAAATATTAAGTCTTTTTTGCTACATTAATGAAAATCTGTGCAAATGTAGTCAGAACAATCAGCTGCAGCAATTGTACACAGTAGTGGTATTAAATGGTACCTTTGTACCATTGAATTGTAACCATGTTAAAAAGTAAAAATGTAAAAAATTAATGGTGCCATAGAATGCATTTTTATGTTCATATATGTTCTCAATATGTCACAATGTTCTCTGATATTTATATAGAAGCTGTATGGCTTAGGTAAGTCAACAGATTCTGCACAAATGGTCGTCACAGGTCAATTTCCAACCCTTGAATTTCCAACCCTTAATAGGATCTGGTTGATTTTGACCATATTTGGAAGGTCAAGAATATTAATAAGTTATGAACTGACACTCCCGTAGCTCTCTCTCTCTCTCTCTCTCTTTCTTTTTAAGTTAAGTAGTAGAGAGGTTTGTTTAGTTAGGAGTGAGTGAGTTATCTTTATGAAATATAGGCTAAATATAATTACATTCAACAAAAGGGGCAGACATAGATGTATTTAAAGAGAGGGCATGGCCGAGAGCCATGGGAACAAAACGAGGCCCACCACAGATGAGAAACTCTGGACTATAAGAGGAGGAATGTTTTATTCCTGTCCGTTTGTTTTATTTATTCTTTAAAAACATATTAAAAGTTTGTCGGTTCTCCGCCTCCTCCTTTCCGGCGGCCAAGTGGCCATAAACTTCATTACAGTGGTACCCAAATCTGGGAGAAGGAGGGACACGTTGTCCAGTTGCCCTCGCCGCTGAGATGGAGGGCTAGTGTTTGGGAGTTAACCAGAGTGGGGGAAAAACCCGTTCATCTGCCCACAGTGCCGGGGCGGCCCGAGGCTGCTGAGAAAAGGATCTGCCTGCTGCTGGCTCCCAGCATGGGGAGGAGCAGAAGACGCGGTGCACACCACCAAAAGAGAAAGTGCTGAAGGGAACAATCCCAAAGAGGCCGGGGGAGTCGCTGCAATCCGCCATGACGCCAAAGCCTGTGTCCGTCTACCGAAGCAAGAGAGGAGCAGGAGACCAGGAATGCCACCAGCCAGGAGAACTGCTGCCGGACACCAGAAGACGGACGGGTGGATAGATTCTTCAAAGGGCTCCCAACACGTCGTCAGATCTCTCAGCTGGTGGAGAAACCGAGGAACAGCGTGTCTAGAGAACCAAACACCAATTTTTATTTTTTTTGCCTCTCTCCCCTCTTATAGTCTACTCTGTCTTTCCTCCTTTTTTTTCATCCCCTTTTCTCTCGGCCCATCTCTTATGTCTTGCGGGTGCTGTGGCGGCAAAACAGAAGGAGCTCTGGACTATAAGAGGAGGAACAATGGCAGTGGAGGACGAGAGATTTCCTAATTGGCAGTTAGGAAAGAATTCTGCTTTAGGTATTCTGCTTTTGCAGTATTAAAAGTAATATTAAGAGAAAGCCAATACACATTTAGATCCTCCCTCATCAGCGGAGTGGTAGAAAGTATACAAAAGGAACACGTGTGACTGGGAATGTGTCTGGAAATGTCTTATTTGTCCGCTTATAATTGCATTGATGAAATCGCATCATAATAATGTTACCAGGTATGAACGCACGCACATCTCTCTCTCTCTCCATCTGTCTGCCTGTCTGTCAACCTGTGACTGCTGATTCAGTAGAGGAACTAGAAAATCTAACATGTCAAAACTGACAAAAATACGAACAAATATTGTGCTGCAAAAAGCAAAACTAGTAACATAGGCCTACCTTGACAAATGACCAAGGAATAAAAGGGATAATCAACAACTTGCCATGCGTTAAAGGATTTTAATGCATCCCACTGCGCGTCGTGTGTTTCCTTCACCCCTACGTTGTGCAATAACGTGAAGCACCATTCAATGTGTTCTGAAGCATTTGGCTTAATATGAGCAGAACATATTGCCTGAAACACTTCAGAATTCATCCTGCAGCTTTTTTCAGCAGTCACATCACATCTTGTGGTGAACCCTCTGTATTCACTCTGGTGAAGTCTTCTCTTGATTGTTGACTTTGACACACATACACCAACCTCCTGGAAAGTGTTCTTGATCTGGCCAACTGTTGTGAAGGGTTTTTTCTTCACCAGGGAAAGAATTCATCAGTTGTCCAGCATAGTTCTTTTCATGGTCTTCCATGTCTTTTGGTGTTGCTGAGTTTACGGCGTTCTTTCTTTTTAAGAATGTTCCAAACAGTTTTGACCACGCCTAATGTTTTTTTTTTTTGCTATGTCTCTGATGGGTTTGTTTATTTTTTTCAGCCTAATGATGGTTTGCTTGACTGATAGTGACAGCTCTTTGGATCTCATCCTGAGACTTGACAGTAACAGATTCCAATTGCAAATAGCAAACTTGAAATAAACTCTGGATCTTTTATCTCCTCATTGTAATTAAAATAATGAGGGAATAACACACACCTGGCTATGGAACAGCTTAGAAGACAATTGTCCACTTTTACGTTTTACTTTTGGACCCTTAACAAGTGGTAGGCACATATGCAAAGTGTTGTAATTCCTACAGCGTTCACCTGATTTGGATGTAAATACCAACTGAAGCTGACAGTCTGCCGTTAAAGCACATCTTGTTTATTTTGTTTTCAAAATTAATTGTGTTGATGTATGAAGCCAAAAATGTTAGAATTGTGTCGATGTCCAAATATTTATGGACCTACAGTAACTGTATGTCATTTCTATGTACTGAACTCTTATTATTCAATTATGCCTAGGTATACCAAGATTTTCACTCGATGGCACTTTTAAAAAAATTACCAAAATTAAACATGTTAAAACCATGCAGTCTTTTAAAACCAAAGAAAATATAAACAAGGGAGTGATGAAGTAAACAAATCAATTTTATAAGAATTTGTTGATGCCAAAAATGCTAAGTGAATTATCATGGTGTTTACATGAAAGATGACTCGTGGCCCCATTAGCAGCTCTTAAACTGCCATGACTAACAGGCTGCTTCACAGTTTCATCATTAGGAGTGTTTTAGCACTAGCAGAATCCCTCGCTTCTAAAACCTTTAAAGATCAAACACATTTACACTTGCATTTTTGCCAACTTTTAAGTTAAACAGACCACAAAACTTCTACTAAATAATCTAACATTTTGAGTTTGCAGTTCTGATCATTGTTTGATTACATGAAATAACTGCAAATCAAAATCAGCACTTTTCACACAAGGATGGCTAATCATAGCATAGATCTTTGATCTTTGTATGTTACTCCAAGGTACCTAAATGACACTTTGGTATGGAAAAGAAAAAACTTTTCTCACTGTTTCCTAAGTTTTTGTCATTTCTAGACCAAATATTTAAAAATTTTGTACAACTCCAAATCAGAAAAATGTACAGTGTTGAAAATGCAAAAAATAAAAAATAAAATTCGAAAGTGATTTCTAAATTTATTTTTGACTTGTATGTCATTGCAGACAATAAAACAAACATTATTTAATGTGCTCCTAATGAGCTTATTTAATGTATATTTTTATTTATAAAAATATATGTATTTTTTTTCAAAATAAACAAGTATTCCAATTTTGGTTCTTGCAACAGATTTCAAAAAAAAGTTGTAACAGTAAAGCATTTACTCCTTTGTAATGTTGCGATTCCTTTTCACAAAAGACATTTAGGCACTGAAGACACCAAGTGATGAAGTGTTTCAGGTGTAATTTTGTCCCATTCCTCCTAAAAACAAATCAACAGTATACAGGGTCTTCGTTGTCATATTTTGCACTTTAAAATCTCTGAAGGTCTTCTCTGGCATTAGCAGAAATTACTGAGGAAATTACTAATAAGACTGTTTATTACTAAATTTTTTATAGATTTAAATAAGGCATTTGATACAATGAATCATAATATATTGGTAAATAAATTAGAAATGTACGGTATTAGAGGAGTAAGCTTGGATTGGATAAGCAGCTATTTAAAAAATAGGCAACAGTTCGTGGAAATTGGCAACTATAAATCTTCATACCTAAATGTAAATTGTGGCATACCACGAGGATCAGTTTTAGGTCCAATATTGTTTATAATTTACATTAATGATATGTGTAAGATATCAGAGTTTTTTTAAGTTTACTTTATTTGCAGATGATACAAGTATCTTTTGTTCTAGGGATAATTTAACACAACTTATAGAGTTGATTAAAACAGAAATTAATAAATTGAAATTGTGGTTTGACGTAAACAAATTGTCATTAAACATAAGTGAAACAAAGGTTATGTTATTTGGGAAATTAAAAAGTAGTCATAATATAGATAAAAAAATTGATAATGAAGTTATAGAAAGAGTATATGCAGTTAAGTTTCTAGTTATTGGATCATAAAAAATCATCATAAAATTAGTTGGAAACCGCAAATAAATAATGTAATATCAAAATTTGTAAAAACTGTAGCAATAGTGTATAAAGCAAGATTTATCTTGGACAATAAATCAATGTATGTATTAAATAACATACTTATGTTGCCACATATGAGTTATTGTGTTGAAATTTAGGGGAATACATATAAATCTAATTTACCATCCTTATGTACAATGCAGAAAAAAGTAATTAGATCGATAGAAAATGTGGGTTATTTGGAGCATACAAATCCTTTTTTTTCCTTGAAGATACTTAAGTTCAATAATTTGGTTCAATTTAAAACAGCACAATTTATGTTTAAAGCTAGGAATAAATTACTTACGGAATGCATACAAAGGTTTTTTTTGAAGAGAGACAAGGGAGATATAATCTGAGAGAAGAATACAATTTTAGGAGGTTGAAAACAAGGACAACTTTTAAAAGTTTTGTGTATGTCTATATGTGGTGTGAAATTATGGAACAGATTCCTAAACAATGTAAGGATATTAATCAATTTAAAAAGTTGTAAAATATATATTATTAAAAGAATATAATGATGAATAGAGGTGATTGGATAATAATAAAACGTGAAAGGTATGATGAAATTTCAATTAATGGCTGTTTGCAGTACTATGTATTTTTTTGGGTCTATGTTATAAAATGTAAATGTACAAAAGGAATCAAACATATAATTTGTCAAAGATGCCAAGAGGATAAAATGTGTCTCATGTAAAGCTCACATGTCTCATGTAAAAAGAAGAGATAAGTTAAAGAAGAAATAAGTTTAAGTAATAGATGAATGATGTATGTGGTAATGGGGTGGGAAAATAATAAGCTTGTGCTTCATCCTGCTCCATTTTCGACCATGTTGAAATGTTTGTTTTTTTTTTTGGTCAAAATTTTTTTTTTATGCACGATATTTCTGTTCGAAAATCAAATCAAATCAAATCAAATCAAATCAAATCAAATCAAATCAA
>CAIGQZ010033189.1:8040313-8069304 GCA_903798205.1 Danio tinwini
CATAAAGGAAGCTGATCTCACGTAACGTTTGTGAGAAATACTAAATAAGAGCTTTTCCAAAGATTATTTGATGCATTTGTTGTGGAGCTGCAACGATGAATCCCACACAATGTCGTTACAAAGTTCACGCACACACACAGACACAGACACACACACACACATACAGCGTGCACATTTAGCTTTGCACTGTCTGTGCACGCAAATGTGACAGGATACAGAATAATCTCCACTGCTGTATGGATATTTGTTATGTTAATGTACAAAATAAACCTGATTTAACGTTCACAAACCGGGATTGAAGCATCTTCTTTTATAATTGTTCTGACAAGCGGCTGTGGTGATGAAGTAAATCTGAAGTAAATCGCTGCAATTTATTACAAACATGCACTGTTTTAAAACATTTTAAACTTGTAAAACTTACTCTTAATCACATTTGATGATGATTGATGATCCTAGCAAACTGAACAGACCTTTTATTTACAGTTGCTTTGCGCACGTCCAGTCTTGTTGATAGGATTATAAACGTTACTACGGAGACATGTTAATACGCAGCCGTCAATCAATTCCGTAGGCGGGGGGGACCGCACTCCTACGTCAAGTCGGTCTCAAAACCGCTCCAATTGGTCCACCGTTTTTATGTTGTTAAATTGAAACAAAAGGACTGGGTGTGTTTATATCACCTCAATATGACGGTCTATACACTATACCTACACATATGTCTGTCCAAACAGCTTGAAAAATTTATTTTTCACCATAGGTGCCTTTTAAGATGTTCACCTGTTAGATTTGTGTTGTACATTCTATAGTCAGTTTTGCAGATAGTAAAGTTTAGGCAACAGAATAAGTTGAACTGTTCTGAGAATTGGTATACTGCAATGACACTACCCAAATTACTGTCACTGGTTTAAACTGAATGTTTTGAACTGAATCATTTATTTTAGTTTGAGTCACATTAAAGATTTTGCTGATTGTGAAGTTTTAAAAATAATAATTCCATTAGGGGGAAAAAAAGATCATTACATCATATTCGAATGAAAACTAGATGGACTTGCTGTAAAGTCAAATAAAATGTTCACGATGGAGGAATCTAGTGTCACTAAAAGAAAAAAAAAAAGCTAATACATGATGAAACAATCAGTAACAATGTTCAGCAACTGAGCCCTGCAGGAGCCACGGTATCATGATGCTCTGCTGCCACTTTTTCTCCTTTCCCTCTCCTTTCTCATTCCCTTCAACACAGAATCCCGCAGCTCTATCATTCACTTTTAAGACCCAGAGCCCTTTACGTTCCAGGAGATCAGAACAGGACAGACAGATTGACAGCTATGAATCAAAGACAAATTTTGCCATTTGATCCAAGTCCATTTTATCGCTATTCCACCGAGTCTGCTTCAGGTTTTGGAAAGTTGCGTGGTCTTGGAAAAGCACAAAGGGGAAATATTTGGGCTGAGCTAAGCCGTTGCACGTTTATTCCCTATAGTCAAGGCACTGTGTTGGTGCCCTGGGCCTTAACCGCAGATTTGTTCCTCATTAACACAACATGTGCTGATTGTGAATGTTCTTTGCAGTGAGCAGAAGCTGTGGCGGTGTGAACACAGCTGTTAGCACTGCACAGTGGTGACAAAGACAAAGATAACTGGAGGGTAAGTGCAGGGACGGGAGGGCGACTGGTGTGTTGTACAACGAAGCTTAAAGTGTTGCGTTACAAGAGACAAGAGCAGTTTGATGAATCATGAACCTCGTTCACCTTAACTGTTCATTTTTAATGCTAGTAATTTGCCTACAAAACTGCCACTGGATCTGCACACGTTTATCTACAGTATATTACCTGCATTAGACATGTGTGGCCTCCAGCAGCTTGCATTCTGCAAGTAAACAACATACTAACGAAGCCCAAAACCACTTTCATTAATTTTTTACTATTCCTCGCAGGTGGAATGGCCTACTTATTCAAACCAAGCAGGTGAGCCTTAAACCATCTATAAGAAATCACTGCCTTCCTATGTTTATCACCCCCAGTGTGGGTAGGTGGGTCTGCGACCAGTGCTTTTTAGCTGCACGACCGAATGGCCTGCCCTGTTGCAATGTTATGTCTATGTTTATGCGTTTATGTACTTATTGCTGGGACTTTTTTCCCCTCATCTCACACTGCCCTAATTTAAGGACAGTCTGGGAGGGGCTTTTTTTGTCTCCTACTTCTTCTTATATGCTACCTCTCGACTGACCTGTCTTCCCCTGAAATGTGCAATAATATCCAGCTGCAGAACCGCAGAACCACACAAACCTTTCAGGCACACAGTCCAGCACACACGATCTAGGCAAACCATATATAATTACACTGGATGTTAATGTCGTTAATGCACTTCTCGGACATTGTCATTAATATATTTTTATATATACTGTTGATAAATATTGTACACAATGAACAGTGTTTACTGTTTCACAAATATTGCGATCGAGGCTGGCGAATGGGGAGCGTTGTTTTCGATCGCCATTCAATATAATAGACTGAACAGTTTTCTATCAGTCATCATAGATGATGATCAGTCATTATTTATCTGACCGAGTCAGTATAGCAGATACTCGATTGCTGGCCTTGCTGAACGATCTAAATTGGACAGTTTTAATGCATATAATGGATTCATTTATAATGAAGGAAATAATAGCAAGTTAATATGTATAGGCAATAATACATCTTTATATGCAATAAAAATCGTTTTTACATTTAATAAATGTGAACACTATATTTTACTCAAGCGATTTAATAGTATTCATTTTCTAATAACTTTTTTATTAATGATTTCCCACATTAAATACTATAGTAAGTAATATTTATAGTAAGTAATACATTGTTTTTAAACCATAAAGTACTGGTATTTGTGGTAATTATAGTTGCAACAAATTTAACAATACAAAAAAATAACTGTTAATATATATATATATATATATATATATATCCCAGTGATTGTTTGCAGCTGGTAGGACATCCGCTGCATAAAACAAATGCTGGATAAGTTGGCGGTTCATTCATTAATAAAGGGATTTAGCCGAAAAGAAAATGAATGAATGAATGAATGAATATATATATATGGATATATATGTGGATATGTGCGTAAAGTCATGTAAAGTGTTTAACCAATTATTTTTTATTTACATAATTTGAGTTCAGAAACTGCAGAGATGATCATTACGATATAATAATGAAATAATGAGTGAAATGGGAAACCATAAAATGTTCACAGTCTAATGAATGGAAATCGTAGCACGGACGGTCTCGATCGCAATATTTGTGAAATACAGTAGGTGGCGATAATGCTCCTAAGCAGTTAGTTACCATATATGGTTTGCCTAGACTGTGTGTCCTAGATTGTGTGTGCCTGAAACGTGTTCTGCGGGTCTGCAGCTGGATATATCTCGAAATGTGTGATGTTTGTGTACAGTCGAAGGGGTCTAATTTCGCTGCATGTAACATTGTTGTGACTAATAATGTCATCGTCATCGTCGTCATCATCATCATCATCATCATCATCATCATCATCATAATTATCATCTTCAATATCAAATGGCTAAAAATGTATTTAATTGTCCAAAAAATGTTATCTATTCTGTTTGTTTTATTCTGTGAAACCATAGAATAATCTATTCTGTTAATTTTGTTCAGGGCTTCAAAATTCAAAATGGGCTGTAGTGTATGTGTGTGAATGAGTGTGTATGGATGTTTCCCAGTACTGGGCTGCAGCCAGAAGGGCATCCGCTGTGTAAAACATATGCTGGAATATTTGGCGGTTCATTCCACTGTGGCGACCTCTGAAATAGAAACTAAGCCGAAAGAAAATGAAGGAATAAATGTATTATAACATGCTAAAAAATATACTCCCACTTATAAAATCAAAGCTACAGATCTCAGAAAATGACATATGTATTTTAAATGTTAAATATATGTATAAAATAAAAAACGTGTAGGTTTATTTTTAAAAGGCAATTAACAGAAGAATAAATTTTTATAACAGTGATAAAACAGTCAGTCAAACTGGTTTCTGGGGAACCACAGTAAAAAAAAAAGGAAGCTGTTGTCTATATGAACTTGGGAGCATTTTCCTTCGTGGACTAATTTGTCCTACTTGGACTCCTTTTTTACAGAATATCAGATACCAACGTATGTGCTGAATCTATAAAACCTCCCCAACTCGACAAATACAAGGTGCAGTACTACCTACCCAAACAGTTTGTCTCAAGGTCATGCATATACACAGGAGGCCTCTGCATTTGATTTGCTTCTGTGTGCTCTGTGTCACCCTTTATTTGTAGAGCCGGCTCTCACCAGCTGCTGGAAGGCTGTTATGCTTCCCCTGTTTAACTCACTGCTCAGGGATCATCTTGGCTGTGTGACATTTGTTGGCATGTTTTGTGAGTACTGAGGGATTCTGATTCTCATCCTCATCAGGAGAATGGAGTTTCTGGTCTAAGACAGCGGAATGATGCCTACTCATCTTTTTTTTTCTTTCTTTATTATCTCCAACAGAGCTGGAAATTGAACAGTAAGTTCATTTAAAAAATCAAGAGCATCAACTGCAAATCTTACACAAATCTAACACTTTATTTTAAAGAACTATTATCTGTATTTACAAACCATTAACTATGACTTTTAGCTCAATAAACTCTTCATTTGCTGCTTATTTATTAAAGTAGTTTAGATAGTATTGAGTAGGCTCAGGGATGTAGAATAAGATAATACAGAATATGTAGTTTATAAGTACAAATAAATAGGCAGTAAATAACAGGCACATTATAAGCCACCGGTTATTATTAAGAATTAGTACACTCTCAGAAATAAAGGTACACAAGCTGTCACTGGGGTGATACCTTTTCAAAAGGTACAAATTTGTACTTAAAGGGTCCATATTGGTACCTCAAAATATATATTAGTACCTAAAAATTTTAAGAGGAACATTTATGTACTTTTTAGGTACTAATATGTACCCTTGAGGTATTAATATGGACCTTGTAGGTACAAATTTGTACCTTTGAAAAGGTACCACCCCAGTGACAGCTTGTGTACATTTATTTCTAAAAGTGTACGTTGAGAATTGGTGTCTTTTTGCCCCTTACCACAGCGGATGTGATTTTGGGAGTTCAAGTGTTGTTCACGGGTGTCGTACAAAGGTGTCAACACAGCAAGAAGGTCACTGGTTCAAGCCTTGGCTGGTCAGTTGGCATTTCTATGCGAGTTACTTTTTGGTTGGCTATTTGTTTGTTTCTAATGAGTCTCCTGTTTTCGTTACTGCAGACTAGTTCAGTAAAAAGAAAGACAGAAGAAATGCCCGCATGTGTTTAGTGTTTTCCCTTATCGCAAACACAACAGTTATTTGGTAGTGATTGCACTGCCTTGGTTTTTTCCTGGATAATTATTGTGATCCCCTAATTGCAACAGAGAAATATTGGGAAATCTCTGTAGACTTATAATCATAAAATGTGAGCAAAATGACAGTTTTGCCATCACTTTAGATATTAAGCTACAGAATTATTTAAGTATTAGCTCTTAAGTGATGTTGCAATGGTTTCTGCTGTTCTGCAGATGTGAATGAATGGTGGAAGAAAGTAGTTCCTTATACAAAAAGTTTTTTAGACTCTCGTGTTTTCTTTTTTATTTACAGTACATGATTATGCCAACAAACTGTTGTATAAAAGCAATATCACACTCGTAGCAGTGTGATATGACTGTATATAATCTTCGGTGGGACACTAAGGCTATCCTCTCACCACTGCCAATATACAGCCTTATCGCACTGCTAGTCGTAGTTATATATATATATACATAACCAAAAATAATATATTCTTTTAAAGGTGTAGTATGTAAGTTTGACACCCAGTGGTTGAACTAGGTGGTATTGGACCCCTGGTTCAAAGCGCACGCATAAGCAGGTAGCAGGGCTAATGAAAACTGTGTTCTAAATAACAGCAACAGTACGTGATAGAAGGAATATTTGCCATTGTAAAAGGAGTTTTTGTTCTAACCAACATCTGAAGTTTATATTTTAGAAACAGGTTCTATTTCTTACAACTGAACAACAGAAAACTGACAACGATCACATCAGGTACACCTCATGTGCTTTATTTAGTGTTAAATGGTAAAAATGAGTTTGAATGACATTTTACATGACGTTTATTGCCATACTACTGAAAGCAGCAGCAGATAGCTTACCTCAGATCTTGAAAATAAAATAAACCATTTGAAATGAAACTTCAGTGCAAGTCAACAAATATCAGTGATTCCGCATGCACATTTAATGATGTTAATGATGTTTAATATGTATTTATTAGATTATAAACCTTACCAATTTGTTGAAGTGCAGTAAGTGTACCATTATGTGCTGCTGAATAGAAGTATTTAAAATTCTGTTGTGTTTCGTCTGGTGCAAAAAGGACATGGGTTAAGACATGGGGTTACAATGTAATCTAATGTTTATGTTCATTATATTTATGTTATTTGCTAATTAATAACCACCTTATGTGGAACTCTGAATCTGCATCTAATTTGGAAGTGTTACTGTCCACCGGAGGTCATATTTCGGTCATGGATGCGTACTTTGACAGCTATCCTGACTAAATGAATGAAATGCACTGTTTTCCACAAAGACAACACAGGTGCTAAAATATAATTGGCTAAACTGGCGTTGGGTGGGTTAAATGACCAAAACAAAGACAGATGTTCTGGCACATAACACACATTTTCAAAGGCAGAATATCTGACTTTAGCATTGTTTTTCAGATGAACAAGAATGTTCACTTAGCATGTTTCTTTAATATCTTAAACATATTATGGTATTTTTATGCTTTAGAAGAGTCAAAAACTTACATACAGCACCTAAGTTTCTTTTTTTGGCCATCACATTAAAACACGCTCAAACGTAAGTCTTGAAATGTGCTATATACATAAACTTGCATTGCCTTGCCTTTCCTTTCATGAGTGGTGTTGTCTGTGGACCAGGCATTTTATGATCTTGTATGTAGGGTTAATAGGGCTTTGGGTATAATAACAGCATGCAGTATTTGCTCCCACGCTTGCTTTTCCCCAAGGTTAATTTGTACTCCGATTGACTTTATTTGAAATGGAAAGTTGTATCCTACTATACATTGATATCCACATATGCAGGATACAAGAAAAGCTCAACAGTGCTTATCTCCCATGAATTAAAAGATCCTAGCAAAACTATACTGTCAATCCCTCAGAAACAATAACTGATCTGAAAACACCATGCCTGGATCAACTCAATCCAACTACGACAAAAAAGAAAGAGCTACTGTGTGATGATGACTGTATCTCATTCATAGAGATGTTGTGGTTCTATTCACCCTCCATGACAGCTAGTTAAATTCCTGCAGGATAGCCATTCTTCCCAATCCAAGGACAGTGTTTTGCTTCCTTTAATCAAGCTCAAAGCTGAAACGGTCTCTTTTGGAATTAGTTTTTTTTTCCAAATCACCAAGATGACATGCAATGACACCTCCATCGTGCTGTCAATTTAAGCTCTGCTGACAGCTGACGGAACCAAGGCACTAGCCGGCGCTAACAGACATATCCTTTTATGACCTTGTCTATAATGGAGTTTAATGGTTTATGATGTGTAGTGCTGGAGAGAAAGGTCATCCGAGGTTTCATTCCACACAGCCAGCGCATATAGAATAATGGGAATGATTTATCATTCTGAGGGGTTTTTATCACGGTTAAACAGAGCCACCGCAGGTCAAATTCAGGGAATCCTCTACATGTGCAATGCTGAATGGGGGGGACCAGAACAGATATGTTGCCTTTGGCATAGTATTTTAATGACTTAAAACGTGATTAGGATAACTGTATAAGATTTAGGGTGCAGAAATGGGAAAGCTGGTGATTGATTTTATAGGTCAACAAGGCTTTGAGCTGCAATACCTTCATAAGATCAAATCAAACTTCCCTGTATAGGAAATTCTGTTATACCTTCTTCACAATTTTAGGAATAGACAACCATCGAAAAAGAGAGAAAGCACTACAATATTCAAGAATAAATGGATCGCTATATTTATCAGACGAAGTTCACTTTCATGTCTATACAGTAGATCTTGACAGCCATAGCTGGCCAGTAGGTCATTGATGAGGTTAAGCTTTCTAGCGACTGAACCGATCAATATAACTTGGCAAGACCATTAAAGTCAGACCTATACCCAAGTGACAACTCATATATTATTTATTTAACAAAGTAAATGCAATTGAAAAGTCAACTTTTTGAAAAGCTTGAAGTAAACAGTACATTTAGAATAAGTTAAGGACTCCACTACACAGACAAAAACATCTGACTTTGTACATAATTACAGAAAAATCTGATCATCATACTGTAAACCAGACAGTCAGGCATTATTCATTACCAGACATTTAAGATGATCCAAACAAGCTAGAACACACTAGACACAAGAAACAAACCTGGATATGATAGTAATCCAATGATAGTGATCATTTAAATGACACCTGTGTGAGTAAAAAGGAAATCAAAATAAACAAAAGAAACTGAATCTGGATGAGGACACAATCTGTGTAGTTTCTATAGATTACAGTGGGAGTTACACTTATTTCACACTGCACATTTAAGCAGCACAAAATTTTTCATATAAACCATTTCAATGTGGTGATGTCACTGGCTTCATAACTGTAACAATCCCATATCGATTAATCAATCAATCAATCAATCAATCAATCAATCATATATTAATGTTAAAACAGCTCTAATAACATTCTTTGTCAATATTTTGGATTCTTGGAAGCTCTGGAAATTAAAAATGTAAAACAGGATATACAGGATATAACTGCACAAAGTTAATAAAAAAGGCAAAGTGTGATTATTGTTTGTCGATGGAAGACAAAAACTTAAATAATCCTGTACATTTTTGGAAATTAGTCAAGTCTATCTCAGTATGTAAATTGGCTTATAATTTTCCAAATTATTTAAAAGTTAATAACACCAAAGTTAAGGGCAGAAAAGTTATTGCAGACACTCTTAATAATTATTTTATATCTGTCGGCTCGACTTCTGAGTCTTTCAACTCACTTGCCCATACTTTAAATACATTTGTTGAGCCTCTTTAAAACAGCTCCTCACATTTATTCAAGTTTTTGCCTATCACTGTCGCACAGGTCCATAAAGCTCTAGAGACCCTACACTCTCACTGTCACTGGGGTGGTACCTTTTCAAAAGGTACAAATTTGTATTTAAAGGGTCCATATTGGTACCTCAAAAGTATATATTAGTACCTAAAAATGTTAACAGGAACACTTTTGTACTTTTTAAGTACTAATATGTACCCTTGAGGTATTTATATGAACCTTGTAGGTACAAATTTGTGCCTTTTGAAAAGGTACCACCCCAGTGACAGATCGCATACCTTTATTTCTATGTAGATATAAAAAAAACCACTAGGAATTGATCAAATTGACCCTTATTTCTTACGTTTGGCAGCTGATTTTGTTGCAGAACCTATAGCCTTTTTGTTTACCTTAAGTCTCACTTCTAATGTAATACCTAAAATGTGGAAACCTGCAATGGTTACCCCGTTACTAAAAGTTGGAGATCCAGCAGACCCAAATATTTACCGTCCTATTTCTAGACTGTCGGTTTTAGCAAAAGGTCTTGAATCATTGATAAATTACCAACTAAAACTATTTTCGTCAGTTAATAGTATTCTTCAGGATTACCAGTTAGGGTTCAGATCGGGACACAGTACTGTTACTGCAGCTACACTAGTCTTAAATGATATCACAGCATCTTTAGACAGTAAACAGTCCTGTGCTGCTCTATTTATTGATTTATCCAAAGCTTTTGATTCTGTAGATCATAAACTAATGTTACAGAGACTTAGGCTTTTAGGTTTTAGTCAACCTGCTCTAAAATGGCTTGAAAATAATTTTTCAGAATGCACTCAATGTGTGACAGTTGAAAATTATAATTTGTCCTTTCTTAATGTCAACATGGGTTTCCCAAAGGATCTCCTTTTAGCTCTGTTGTTATTTTCTATTTACGTTAACGATTTAGGTCATGGAAAAGATTCAGCTAAAATACACCTGTATACAGATGATACAATAATAAATACAGTGGCACATTCCTTAAACCAAGCTGTACCGTATTTACAGAATGCTTTTTAAGTATTACAGTGTACATTGCAGGATTTAAAATTGGTTTTAAAAATAAAAAAAGACTAAATATATATTGTTTTGCTGTGGCCGTACTAAGGTAACAAACCAGACAATTATATATTTGAACGGTGTACAAATAGAAAGAGTTAGCTCCTACACATATCTAGGTATCTGGATTGACGAGAGATTAGCCTTTGATATACACATTGACAAGTTATTGAAAAAGCATAGGCCAAAATTAGGATTCTTATACCGGTCAAAAAATTTTTTTCCTTATAAGGCCCGTAAGAAATTAGTGGAGAATACCTTTTTTCTGTAATTGATTATGGTGATCATCTATATATGCATGCTGCCACTAATCTACTTAGAAAACTAGATTCTGTTTATCATGCAGCAATACGCTTTGTCACAGACGCAGACTCACGGACGCATCACTGTATTCTGTGTGATTCTTTAGATTGGTTATCTTTATATCAAAGGAGAAAATTACATTTGTACTTATTTATTTGAAAGGCTCTCTTAGGTAAATTACCATCCTATCTTTCTAATTTGTTAACATTTCATATAAACAATTAACACATTAGATCGGGTTCCTGTATTCGTTTAACAGTCCTAAGGGTATTGTCAGAACTTGGCAAACGTGCTTTTTCCTTTTATGCTCCTAGGGCTTGGAATGACCTGCAAAATCAGCTCAATGTTGACACACTTCCGACTCTGAGTACTTTTAAACATCTTCTGTACAACTTCTTAAAGGATACTTGTAATTGTTTTTTTATGATCTGATCTTTTATAAATGATAATTTTGTAATTTTGTGGTATTTTTTTGTGATTTTTATGTGAAACTTTATGTGCTGCCGGCCATCTTGACCAGGTCTCACTGGAAGAAGAGACAGTGCTGTTCCAATGTGATCTGGCTAAATAAAGGAAATAATAATAATAATAATAATAATAATAATTATTATTATTATTATTATTATTATTATTATTATTATTATTATAAAGTATATATGTTGGGACCATTGTCATTGTTTACATTCCTCAAAATAGTCTATACAAAACAGAAGTGGCATGTGCTTGTTGGGCTTTCACAGAGGCATTGTTTGTCATGAATAGGTGAATTCATTGTGCCTTTTTCAGATGTTCTCACCCAAAAACTGACTGTCATGCAATCATATTTACAGTGCAGAAGGTTGTGACATTGACATGTTCCTCCTCTGCTGTCACATTCATCCATTTGCGGTCAGAATTAGTAGCCCCCCTGTATTTTTTCCCCAATTTCTATTTATCAAAGAGACTTTTTTTTTCATTTTTACATTTCTAAACATAATAGTTTTAATAACTCATTTCTAATAAATGATTTATTTTATCTTTGTCATGATGACAATAAATAATATTTTACTAGATATTTTTTAAGACACGTCTATATAGCTTAAAGTGACATTTAAAGGCTTAACTAAGTTAATTAGGTTAACTAGGCTGGTTAGGGTAATTAGGCAAGTCATTGTATAGTGGTGGTTTGTTCTGTAGACTATCGAAAAAACGTATAGCTTAAAGGGGCTAATAATTTTTTATAATTAAATAATTAAACTAATTAAAAACTGCTTTTATTCTAGCCAAAATAAAACAAATAAGACTTTCTCCAGAAGGAAAATATAATCAGACATACGGTGAATTTTTTTTTTTTGCTTTGTTAAACATAATTTGGGAAATATTTAAAAAAAGAAAAAAAAAACATTAAAAGGGGGCTAATAATTCTGACTTCAACTGTATATATAGCTTAAGGGGGCTAATAATATTGACCTTAAAATGTGTTTAAAAATTTCAAAAACTGCTTTTATTCTGCCAGAAAAAACAAAACCAAATAAGACTTTCTTTGTAAAAAAAAAAATCCAACTTACAAATAGTTAACTCAATTTAAAATTGTAAGTTAGGTGGACATATTTTTGAGCTCAGAGTTGAATTTACTCATAAAAATGATTCAGCTGCATGTTTGGAACTGTTTGTTCAATGAAAGTAAATTATTCAGTTGTGGAGACTTTGAATTTTTATTTCTCCATATCTTCTAAAAGTAAAAAGTTGAGTTACTTAAAATTTTAAAGCAACCGGCTGCACAGAAATTTTGAGATTATTAAGCTTGTGTTTAAAGTTGTGCTACATTATTCCATAAAGTCTACTTGACTTAAACCAGCCTTTTCGGTCAACTTAAAAAAATAATTTGGCACAACTTCAACCACTGAAGTTTAATAAACTCGAAATTTCTTAGCAGCTGGTTGCTTTAAAATGTTAAGTTAACTCAACTTTTTATTTTTTTACAGTGCAGAAGAAAAAAAAATATTATAGGAAATCATGTAATTTTTTTGTAAATTTTTACCTTGCTCTGTTAAACATCAAATGATAATTATTTTTAATATCTTCAACCGGTATATGCATATATATAAATTTTTTACGTAATGTTAAATGAAGATTGATGTATTGAGTTAATTATTTATACAAGTCTTTAATGTTTGGGCAATGAAATGCCAATAACTGATGTAGCACTGAATGCTGTATGGTGAAAATTCCTCTTTTTGGAGTTAATTCAGGTGTAACAATGCTCTATGGTTTTATGAGCAGCACTGGAAATAATAAGTAAGGATTTAACCTTAAGATACAGGTAGGTACCAAAAAACTGCTCTGTTAAGTTTTGAGTGTTAAACCAACCTTAAAGATGAGTTTTGGTTTTTTTTTAGCAACAAACATTTTTGTTTTCAAATATTTCCTAAATGATGTTTAACAGAGCAAGGACTTGTTCACAGTATTTCCTATCTTGTTTTTCTTGTGAAGAAAATCTTATTTGTATTATTTTGGCTAGAATAAAAGCATTTATATATAAACCATTAAGGGGTCAATATTATTAGCCCCATTGAAGCAAAAAACTTTTTTTGATTGTCTACAGAACAAACCATCATCATACAATGATCTTCCTAATTACCCTACTTTGTTAACCTCGTTAAGCCTTTAAATTGTATATCATAAAGCTGAATACCAGAATCTTTGAAAATATCTAGTAAAATATTATGTACTGTCATCATGGCAAAGATAAAATAAATCAGTTATTAGAAATGCGTTATTAAAACTATTATGCTTAGAAATGTGTCGAAAAAAATTAAATTGGGGAAAAAAATATACAGGGCGATTAATAATTCAGGAGGGCTAATAATTCTGACTTCAGCTGTATGTATTGTCAGGGATTCCCTGAAGTATTTTTTTTACTTATTCACCTAATGATTGATAATGATAATTATTAACACGTCAATAAACAAAGGTATACAGTACAGTATGTTTACCTTATAATGTGGTTTGCTAACTAGTATCTCTACGTTAACAGGCAAATCAGTATTCGGCTTAGCTTGGTCCACATATATGTTCTAGTTTATAAATCTAACCTCTTTCATCATACACTGGCCACATTTTCTATTAAAACCTGTCAGCTCAAGTCTTCAGATGGGCTCTGAATTTTGCCATTGAGCTTTGACTTGTTCAGATTGTTTTCTGTCTATTCCAGTCAAAACACTTGTCAACAGTCGATAGAAAATACACAAAGGTCAACTATGTTGCAGTTATCTGGTGTTGTTTAATGATTCCTTATGGTTCAACTTGACTGCCAAATGTCTTTTAATCTGGAAAGAGCTTTGTACAAGAGTCCATTGACACATTTTGAAATGAAGGAGTGCTTTGGCCATAAGCTCTTATGGAATATCACTATTCCTCAAGCCTGTTGCGACACTGAAACTTGAGCATGATTGAGCAATTAGGGCTTTCAATCTGCAGGGAGCAATAACCACTCATTTGCTCTTACCAGCACAGAATCCACATATTAGACCCATCGCCAACCCGAGGGTGTTCAGTCTGTATAATGTTAAGCAAAACACTTCAACATGCTAATTAGAGCAAGCTGCCAAATGCCAGGATGCATCCAATTGCCTAATGGAGCATTTGCCATAAACAAGGAAATTGCAGAAACAGAAGAAAGATAACTTTAGTTGTAGGCAACAGGTTTTTAGTCTGTGTTGTTCTATTCTCTCCTTCAAAGATTTAGAGTGGTACCTTAGCAAAATTGGAGGATTAGATAGCAAGCAAGCCATGAATACATAAATTTGATTCCAAGAGGTCAAATGATTTATCCCTTGTACACGGCAAAAAATAAATAAATAAATAAAATATATTCATTGGATTTACTCAAATTTCAAGGTAGCTGGTTGCAAACAATGTGTATTGGCTGAATTTATACAAACAAAATTAGTTGAACATTACTACAGTTAATTAGTGCAAATTCAGCCCATACAAAGCCATATGTTTGCATCCCATTACCTTAAAAAAATAATAATTATATATATATATATCAGGGCTGTGCACAGGGGGGTGTCTCGGTGGCTAGAGCCACTGCCCTCATTGGCTGAGGTGCCCCTCTCAAGTCTGGTTTATACTTCTGCGTCAAGTGATCGGCGTGACCCACGGCGCAAGCCTTGCACGTAGCCATGCATTTATACTTCTGCATGCCGTTTCTGTTGCTCTGCAATAACACTTCCGAAACGCTAGCTGGCAGTAGGTGTTTATGTGCCTCTGTGTCGAGTTTCTTCGCTGGCGTTTTGTTTTTTCTGAACGCTTCCTTAAATGTACAAGTGGCTCAAACTCGCTCATTTGAGGTGGGAACCGGCGGATGAGCAACAACTTTATTCATAAGGCAAACACAAAACAACAGTCTCCATCCGGAGCTCCTTCACGGGACTCCACACTTGTAAACAACTCTCACCTCTGCCCACATTTGTCAGCGCTACCAAGCCGACCAATCACAGAGCTTGCGCTACGCATGCCATTTTTTTGAGAGGTGCATGTCAGCGTTGCCGACGGCCATGGCGAGGGGCTATGCGTCCACACGTAGGCTGCGCCGTAGCATATGCGTGCGCTTGACGCAGAAGTATAAATCAGCCTTCAGCCTGTACCCTCTTCCTCCCCGTTCAACACGTCCGTGCCCTCGCCCCTGACTGTTCAGTTAACGCTTTGCTAAACACCCACTTATTCCGTTAATTCACTCCATGTTTTACCATTTAAGTGAAGACAACAGTTCTTGACGATCGTTGCAGTACAAGGTAGATAGTCTTATTACAATCCACATTGCAGTCAGTGGTCTTCTAAGGGTGCTTTCACATCTGTAGTTTATTTTATTTGGTCCGGACTAAGGGCAATAAATGATACATTGTAGCATTTTCTGCCATCTTTGGGTCGCATTCACACCACACTGATTGCTTTAGTTCGAACCAGTTAAAAAGAACCAAAATGCATTAATGTGACAAAATCCACATCACTCATTGGCCAGATGTTGTTGATCATATTTCCTAAACTGCTTTTCGATTGGTCAGAATTCACGTGCAGGAAAATGCCAATGGAACTCCCGCAAGTAAACAAACCGGCAGACACAAAATGTTGCTTTTCACTATAGGGGGACGACTGCACTGAATGGTTGTATCACTGCTCATAGTATACTATATAGTTTGTATACATCACTTACAAACTTATCACTTACAAACTATACATTTCGAGAATGAAGCGCGGCTGTGGTTGGAAAGCAATGTTTTAAGGCATTGTAAACGGCGAATGTGCATCGTACGTCACTTCAGGAGGAGGCGTGAATTAAGTTAGCTAAACTGCAACATGGTCATTTTCCGGAAATATTACCAACAATCCATCAGGTAATGTTTTCTCTCTCTCGCTCTCTCTTTTGGTAAAGTGCTGTCAACAAATGCTTTTCCTCCAGATTCCATACTGCACAGCGCATCGGCCTATGGCAGCTGAATTAGTCCAAAAAGGCGCAGTACTTTTTGCGGTTGGGTCTGTTTTGTGTTTGGACCATGTTCTTACCACAAACAATCCGCTCCAGGATTCGTTTGAAAGCGTACTGAGACCACCTCTTTAAGGAGGTCTCGGTACGCTTTTTTGGTCAGCTTTTGGTGCGCACTCGAGTACGATTGCTACATTTACACCTACCCAAACGAACCGTACCAAAAGGGAAAACGAACTCTAGTGCGACTAAAGGCAGGTGTGCATCCTTAAAGTGCTGACAACTTGTGCTAAATATCCACGTTCTTAGAATTTAAATGTCTAATCAAAATCAGATCTAATATAAATAACAATTTATAATAATAACAATACACCAAAAACAAATCCTCAAAAAAACAATGCCTTCACAAAAGAGAAGACAGAGACAGAGAGAGAAAGAACGAAGGGAGGCTGCTAAAAGTAGTTCAACACTGAAAACATGGATTCAAAGCTCCAGCAAGCCAGCAGGTAAATCATCATATAGAACATTTAGCTGTGTTTGGCACTTGTTTAAGTCTTCTAATTAACTGTATTTTTATAACAACTGGAAAATTTGTATTAGCAAGAACCCACCCACTTAGTGCCCATTTTTTTGGTTTGGGCCACTGCCCCTCAAAATGTCTGTGCACGGCCCTGAGATAAATATATATATTAGAGACAATTCCACAATTCTCAATACAATATTGAACTGTTCGGTATGACATCCAAGGTTCAATATGCACTTGTAAATTGCGTTTTTTCCGGTTTTAGGTTTAAATAATTTATGTGCGTTTTATTTCTCTCCGAATTGACTGTTTGTGTGTGCCTGTTTACGAGCTGAGATGAGGAAACTCCTCCCAGCGAGTATATATTCAATCACTATGCTCTAAAGTTAGGGGGCGCTCCACCATCATTCCCCACTTTAACATGGCGAGCGGCAGTAAAGTGAGATTAATAGATTCATATTGATATTCTTCCGTATAGATTAATCAAACAGAAACACTTCCAACATGACTGCACATATGCGGCGCCATCACCCAGCAATATCACTGTCTGAAGGCAGAATAGCAGAGAAGGTAAAGTCCTCCATAAAACAATTCCTCGCTGAATCCTTCCAGCAAACATACCCAACTGGTTTAGAAAGACACATAAAAATAACAAAGGCAGTGTTAAGTTTAATTAAGATGGCTTATTTATATTTACTGAAGTACAAATATGTTTATTTTAAATGGTCAATTCATGATTATTAACTTCACATGCATGTTTATTTTTAAAATGGAGGAATTTATGTGTTGCCCAGTTTGTACATAAGGTACCAGCAGCTGTGAGATTTCAGTGTTAATTGTTTTTAATATACAATACACTAGGAACTAGTGTACTTTTATGGGCTTTGAAGTAAAATAAAGGAGTATTGCAATATATTTTTTTTCTCATTCTTACTGTTCCTATTACCTAAGCATAGAACAGCAACAACAAAAAAACACTTATGTGTTAAGCCATCAGAACCGAACCGAACAGAACCGAAAACCATGTTAAAAAACGAGGTATTGAACCATGAGCTAACTGTATTGTTGCATCCCTAGTACAATAGTATATATATATATATATATATATATATATATATACCACCTCTAGTGACCATTAGAATGAATGGGTTAAAAATATACAGTATATAGATCATTCTGTAACTTACTAAGACTTCCAGCTACACAGTTTCAAAATGATGACAACCAGAAAGAGAGACAGAAAGAAAAGTTAAAAGTTTATGGCAATGCTGTTTTTTACTGTGCTGGAGTGACCGGCAGCAAAGTGATTTGAACTTCAAAAATATCCACAGCCATTCAGCAATTTCAGATGTTCAGAAACGGAGTTGGTCTCTAACAATTCAAGTGGAGCAAAACCTTCAGGAATAAAAATCCATTCCCAATTTAGTGCAGCATGGAGCGATCTATACTCACTAGAATTCATGTCAAGGACCGAAGAAAATATACTGAAAATGTGGGGGAAAAAACAAATGTCAAATGTCAAATAACCTTTCATTGATTAGGGCAGATCATGAAAAAAAGGCTTTAATTTGAAAACAAATTGAAACCTTCGATGTAACTTACAAGAGCTACAAAAATAAATAAATAAATAATAATTAAAAAACAAATCCTCACATAACCAAGATGTCATGCATACTCATGTTACTACAATTTTTTTTTACTAATAAAATAAAAAAGAATTGAAATAAATAAATAAATAAATAAATAAACACAAATAAATAAATAAATAAATAAATAAATATCTAAATAAACACAAATAAATAAATATAAAAATAGATCAATCTAAATAAGTAAATAAAAAATAAAACATAAAAATAATAATAATTAATAATAAAAATATATCAACATTTTAATAAATAAATAAATATAAAAAATAAAACTAAATAAATAAATAAATAAATAACAACAACAACAACAGCAATAATAATAATAATAATAATAATAATAATAATAATAATAATAATAATAAATAAAAATAAACAAAAAATAAAATAAATAAATGTTATAAATAAATACAAATAAATAAATAAATGAATCAATAACAAATTATTAATAAATAACTAAATTAATTAATTAATTAAAATAACTTAAAATCAAAATAAATAAAAAACATTAATAAATCTAAATAAACAAATAATAAAAAATAATAAATAAATAAACTAATAAAAATCTAAATAAATAAATAAATATAAAAATAAACAAATACAATTTTTTATTTATTTTTTTACATATACTGTTTTCTTTTTTACATATACTGTATTTCCCAAATGATGTTTAACAGAGCAAGGAAATTTTCACAGTATGTCTGATAATATTTTTTTCTTCTGGAGAAAGTCTTATTTGTTTTATTTCGGCTAGAATAAAAGCAGTTTTTAAATTCTTAAAGACCATTATAAGGTCAAAATTATGAGCCCCTTTAAGCTATTTTTTTTCTATAGTCTACTAAACAAACCATCGTTATACAATAACTTGCCTAATTACCCTAACCTGCCTAGTTAACTTAAATAACCTAGTTAAGCCTTTAAATTGCACTTTAAGATGTATAGAAGTGTCTTGAAAAAATAACTAGTCACATATTATTTACTGTCATCATGGCAGTTGTTAAATTTAAATTTGGCAATTTTAATATTGAGTTATTAAAATTATGTTTAGAAATGTGTTGAAAAAAATCTCCTCTCCATGAAACAGAAATTGGGGAAAAAATAAAAAGGGAAACAAATAATTCTGACTTTAACTATATATGCATCTTGTGTTTAACTGCAATTATATTGCAGTTTAACTGCAATATAAGATCACTTATATATTTGTCAACTGTTGATGTAGGCAAACTCTAAGCAGCACATAGACATGTATTTTTGTCCCAAATTACATGGGGGGATAAAATTGAGAAAAAGCAGGAAAGAGGGGGTAGAGGTAGACATGACGAACATGAAAATGAGATTGGATGTCATAGAACACTTGAGGGTGCTTAAGGTCTTTATGGGGAAGCGCAGCGGGGAGGGAGGAAGCTGGGAATCCTCAGCAGGGAGACACTTCTGTGGCTCTGGGAGAAATGAAGGGAGCATTTATAATAATTTGGCAGTGTGGAACGAAATAAAGGTGGAGGGGGGGTAGCTTGCACTGTCATCCCAGTGTCAGGATAACCTGATTAGAGCCAGCCGTGATTCATCTATCGCTCCTACTCTTTCATCTGAGCTGTTTGGAAAACTTCTACTTTTCACGCTCCCTCCATCAAGCGCTAGCTTTACTGCTTCTCAATGCCTCACTTTTCCTACTCTGTTTGATGCTTTACTATTTTTTACTTTTTTGCATTTTCTTGCGCACCCAAGAGATCTTTTTCAGAAGTCTGTCTTATTTATTTATTTATTTTGTCACATGACGGCTTGGAGAGGTAATGCTCCACAATAATATTATTTGTAATACAACATAAGCATGATAAGATCATACCCAACATTAAATGTTTTAATGCATTACAAATATACAATATTTGGTAATGGTTTATTATTGGTCCCATCATTAAATAAATATGCACTAAAATGAGGACATGCTTTGTGTCCTCATAATTCAAAACCCTAAATAAACAGACTTAATGGGATCTGTTGACATTCAAAAAAAATCCTGTGAGGCTTGGGTTTAGGAGTAGGGTAAATACATGTAGTAAGCATTTTTTACGGTATAAAATAGCACATATGGAAAGTCCTTGTAAACCATAAAAAAATAATGTGTTTGTGCGAGTATGTCAGGGGTGTCCAAACTCGGTCCTGGAGGGCCGGTGTCCTGCTTAGTTTACTTCCAACTTGCTTTAACACACCTGTCAGGAAGTTTCTAGTATATCTAGTAAGAGCTTGATTAGCTGGTTCAGGTGTGCTTGATTAGGGTTGGAGCTAAACTCTCCAGGACACTGGCCCTTCAGAACCGAGTTTGAACATCCCTGGCGTATGTGTTCACATGCATACATTTTTAAAATACGTTTTGTTTATTCTACAAATTAATGTATCAATGTGATAAGAAATACATTATTATTAATATTACAAACACTCTTAGTGGCTCAGGGGTTAGCACTGTTGCAAGAAGGTCGCTGGTTTGAGTCCCAGCTGGGCCAGTTGGCATTTCTATGTAGAGTTTGTATATTCTCCCCATGTTCACGTGGGTTTCCTCCGAGTGCTCCAGTTTTCCCCAAAGTCCAAAGACATGCGGTAGAGGTGAATTGGCTAAACTGAAATTGCCCGTAGTGTATGAGTGTGTGTGTCAATGTGAAAGTGTATGGGTGTTTCCCAGCACTGGGTTGCAGCTGAAAGGGCATCTGCTGCATAAAACATATGCTAGGATAGTTGGAGGTTCATTCCGCTGTGTCTAGCCCTGATAAATAAGGCACTAATCCAAAATAAAATGAATGAATGAATGAATTACAAACCAAACTTGAAATCGATTTGCAGCTTTAAATTATTTGTGGGAATCATGTGCTCCTTGTGCAATTTTTTATTTAAGTGGCTACATGTAAGAAGAAAATCTATAGATAATAGTGTTAAATATAATTCATAAACAAGCAATCATAACAGTGATTTTGATGACTATTAAAATTATCTTCTGACATGATGTCGGAGCTT
The DNA here is from genome assembly GCA_903798205.1 of Danio tinwini. Lineage (NCBI taxonomy): Eukaryota > Metazoa > Chordata > Actinopteri > Cypriniformes > Danionidae > Danio > Danio tinwini. The sequence continues at coordinate 8,061,463 of CAIGQZ010033189.1, forward strand.
GTGGAAACATGTGGATCCACATTACTGTGATCATATGCTTTCTTTACTGCTGCTTTCTCACTTCTGTCACTTCTTATTTAAGTTTATTATGACATTACCAAGACAAAATAACTTGTCATAAATCTTCAATAAACATGTTAAACACTTATGAAATGTTTTTGATCGCTTAATTCAGTGGAACATACTGAATTTGTCATTAAAACCTCCAATTAAAAGTGTCAAAACACTGTCAAAATTATATAACAGCATCATTAATATTTAATGACATTTTAATGACTAATTCAATTTGTACCACTCTAGGCCAAGAATATCAATGTCAATGATGCAATATCAATGATGCAATGATGCAATGATGCAATATAAAACAATTATGACACAATTATAATGACAATCATGTTTATGACAGGTTTATGACAATTGTACTCATGATGTGTCCCTTTATTATTATAAAGGTGTCCTATGACACCCGCTTTGAATGTTATCACAGTGCTTATCAGCTGATAGATATGGGCCAGTAGGGGCATTATGTGCCTACTAGTAGGCTCAGTAGGCTGTTATCATCCATCCACATGGTTAATTAGCTATACTAACAGAGAAGACTCCAGATCCAGATCTGTTTTTACATTACTGTGATGGTTGGGTTTAGGGTTAGGGTAGATGTTAATAAAATACAATTAATAGGAAATTTAATAAATAATATAAATAATTCTCATTAACTTACAGCCACAACTGTATATGATCTATAGCTGATTAACCATGTGGATAGATGATACTAGTAGGCGCAGAAGGCCCCTACTGGCCCATATCTATCAGCTGATAATCACTGATAACGCCCATTCAATCGAGTGACAACATTTGAACACCCGCTAAGTAAATTGTTTCCAGCATGTTAACTTCTTACTAAGAGCGAGGTGAAAGTACTTGTAAAAAGGAAAATAAATGATACAGTATGCCTTCAAAAACATGTTTCACAAGGTACATGACTCTGAAAATCTAGAATTCACTGGGTGCACTTTGAAGATGATAGCACACAGGGTTTTCTTTTTTATCTCTACTGCATCAGAGTACTTTCAGAGTACAATTTAATACATCACCACAGTACAATAAACAGGCTTTTGCTGAACTGTGGGTATGAATGTACAGTAGTTTGTCACCTGAATGTAGTTCAGTCTACTTGAAAATGTTTACAAAAAATCCTGCGACTAATCATCTCCACAATAATGATTCTAGGCTTAAATCTTTCTTTCTTTGGCAATGTCAGGCTCCTTACATTGTCAGGGTCTCTTTCTCAATCAGATTGCAGAAGTTACAGGGTGCAAGGTCATGCTTTACCCACCCCCAGGCCTCACCCTTCTCCCACCTCAATTATTTGCTTCAGGGAACAATTACTCCAGCCTCGCAGACCTCTCCATTCCATTTCACCCATTCTCTCTCCCTCTTTCATTTCCCTTCTTGGAGTTCACATCACTCACTTCACATATACCGCTCCCAAATCATGTTTCATTTTTTGTGCATGGCTTCAACCCACTGTTTTATAATTCCTGTCCATGCTTAAAACATTAGACATGTGAAGTACAAATACTTTGTCACTGTATACTTCAGTAATTTTTTATGGAAGTACTTGACTTCACTATTTATTTTCATACACCTTTTTATGTTTCTCCATTATATTTTTTACAGAAAGAGCTGTACTTTACACCTCTTACATTTTTAACCCAGACCTGCTACATTAGTTAAAATATTTTAGAACGCACATTGGTTATTATTCCGTATCATAGTGCGATTTGAATCAAGGCTATAACTCACTTTATAGGCCAGAACATGACTGACTGATTCTCTGTTTACATCTGCTGTTTAAATGCATCTCTTTTGTCCAACCACAGAACCTATTGGGCAGGTTTATGTATATAGGCCTTTTCTGATCTTTCAAACCTATATTTTAATATACTTAATGTACAAACAAACTTTAACAATCATGTATTTTTTGTACGTAAATGTACAAAGTACACTAAATTAAGTAGACTCTTTATAAATACTTTTTACATTGAGCATATACAGTTGAAGTCAGAATTATTAGCCCTCCTTTGATTTTTTTATATATATATTTTTTTATATTTCTCAAATCATGTTTAACAGAGCAAAGAAATTTTACAGTATGTCTGATAATATTTTTTCTTCTGGAAAAATTATTATTTGTTTTATTTCGACCAGTTTTTATTTTTTTAAAGACAATTTTAAGGTCAAAATTATAAGCCCCTTTAGGCTATTTATTTTTTGATAGTCTACAGAACAAACCATCATTATACAATACCTTGCCTAATTACCTTAACCTGCCTAGTTAACTTAATTAACCTAGTTAAGCCTTTAAATGGCACTTTAAGATGTATAGAAGTGTCTTGAAAAATATTATTTACTGTCATCAAGGCACAGATAAAATAAATCAGTTGTTAGAAATGAGTTATTAAAACTATTATGTTCAGAAATGTGTTCAAAAAAATCTTCTCTTCATTAAACAGAAATTGGGGAAGAAAATAAACAGGGGGCTAATAATTTAGGGGGGCTAATTATTCTGACTTTAACTGTATATAAAAATAAAACATTATTTATGTTCTTTATTTCCAATGAGTTCCTAATGCATAATTGCTTTAAAGTTTTAACATGCATGTATTTAAAGGTTGTCTATATTTAAATTTGCTTAACAACATTGAAAGTATTTATATTTGGTGTCTTTATGGATAAAAATGCAAATGTATGCAAAAGATCAGCCATTTATCATATGACAAAACCGGTCATGCAAGTTAGGAGTTTGGAGTTTAGGAGTTTCACGTTTGGAGGCTGAAATCGTATCTATGTTTGTTACTTTGAAAATAATAGCCGACAGCTAGCTTTCTGCAACTTACATGGTCGCCCACTGAAGCTGAGCAGGGCTGTGCCTGGTCAGTACCTGGATGGGAGACCACATGGGAAACTAGGTTGTTGTTAGTGAGGTCAGCAGGGGGCACTCAACCTGCAGTCTGTGTGGGTCCTAACACTCCAGTATAGTGAAGGGGACTTTTTCGGATGAGACATTAAACCTGACTCTCTGTGGTCGTTAAAAATCCCAGGTTGTCCTTTGAAAAACAGTAGGATTTTAGCCAAATTTGCCCACTGGTCTTTGCCCATATATTACTACTAGTATATAAATGTAAGGAATTATTATAATGAAATTATGAGAGCACATTAATGACTTTATTGAAGTAATAAATCATTCAACACAAAACTGTATCTCAAAAAAAAAAAAAAACAGTTTATAGTTTCTGCTGCTGCTGTTTGAAGAGAATGGAGATGATATATCTGAACACACGATTATGATTTGTAGTCAAACATGTTACGCATTTATTTCTGTAAAATAAATAAAAACACTTAAATATATAGCTGCAGAATTCTAAAAAAAATAAAGGCATTCATTATTAATAAAGATATACTGAATATTATTTATTTATGTATTTATTTTGTATGAACATGAATGGAGACAAAATAACATGGCAGTCGTTTGTAATCTAACAAAAGTTGATTGACTGAGTTAGAATCAGGACTGGTAAAATAACATCCTGCTATGTCCAAAAACACATATGGCAAAGATGAAATTGTTTTGTTTTTGTTTTCTTTTAGTGATTTAGTATAAAATCATTTCACTATCACACAGTGCAGCCCCTGTGCTTGCTTATGTTACTTATTTAGTAAATGTCAGATAACTTACATTACACAAGCTCTATTTTTTTTTCAAACAAATGCTAACTATTGTTTGCACTATGGGTGGCATACTGTACCCTGATCCTAAAGGACAGCCATCCAGCAGAGTTTATAATTAATTGATTAATTAATCACTCCTGAAAAAACAAATGAAGGTATTCAGGATCACTTGAAAATTAGAAGTACTTCAGGTATGTTGGAATATAATTGCAAACAAAGCATCCAAGGAGATTCCAGGAACAGAGCTGTCTCCACATTGTTGGTGTCATTGTGGGCAAAACCTGACCCACTCAAACACACAGTAAATATTGTATCAAAAGTACAACATATAAATAGAGTGAAAATACACTATTAATCCAGTTTGATAATATAGTGAATAAATAAATACATAATAAAAACAGCTTTACCTAAACAACTTTAGCTCAGGCTGCCAGTTCCAATGTGTGTTTACATTTAACGGTGTTCTAGCCAAGGTGGTAGCCTACTGTAGCAAACTAATTTTTTTCTTTTTTAAATATTTCCCAAATGGTTTAACAGAGGCAGGAATTTTCACAGTATTTACTATCATATTTTTTCTTCTGGATAAAGTTCCATTTGCTTCATTTCGGCTGGAATAAAAGCAGTTTTTAATAATTTAAGGTCAATATTATAAAGCAATTTTTTATTGTCTACAGGACATACCAATGTTATAAGTTCTAATCACCCTATCTTGCCTCGTTAACCTAATTAACCCAGTTAAGCCTTTAAATGTCACTTTAAGCTGAATACTAGTATCTTGAAAAACATATAGTAAAATATTATTTACTGTCATCATGACAAAATTACAAGAAATCATTTATAAGAAATTAATTAATAAAACTATAACATATTATTTCCGTTAAACAGAAACTGGGGAAAAATATACAGGGGCTAATAATTCAGGGGGGCTAATGATTCTGACTTCTGACTTCTGATGTCTCCAGTAAATAGGGGTTTGAATATACACTGGTCTCACGGTTCGGTTACAATTATCATGCCTTCGATTCGGTTCAATTCTATATCTCGGTGCATCACGGTGCATTGACGATGCTTTCCACACACAATACATTTTTTTCTTCACAACACAAGAACTTTTTTTTAGAAAATCTATAAATATATTAACATATATATTACTTGTAATACAAGTTTGTCCCTTGATACAAACAGCAGGATATATGAACTGTACCTTTAATTTTACTTGCTCAAAGAAAACACTCTTTTTAAATGGTTTAGACAAAACTGCAGTGCATGCACAGAATACTACATGAGCATATATAGCAAATAAACTGGTGTAAATATTATCCTGCTTGCTTTTTGAGCGCTGTCAAGTAGTTTCTTACACTCCTATGATTGGTCATTGTCTTCACTCGCTCAACAGAAAGGGCTGCGCTTGGCTTTAAAAATGAAAGAGCTGTTCACTGATGAGTGACGCAGGAAGAATAGCCGCGGTTACAGTTTATATGCGCATAATACGTGGTTATCACAAGTAATCCATATTAGATGCAAAAAAAAAACTTACACCTTAGACATGCTCGTGTCTGGATCCACAAGTATCATTTTAACAGCCGAGAGGAGAGGAAAAGTTACCACACGAAAACAGGAGCGTAGTAGTGAAATAGCGGCTCGTGCTGTACCTTCTTCAGTAGCTACGTTTCCATCCACCTATTTTTATGCGCATTTTGCATATGCGTATAAAAAACTTTGATGAAAACACCATGATGTGCATAAATTTTGAAAATGTGCATACAAAAAATGTGCATAACTGTGTAGGATAAACTTTTTATTCAATAAAAAAAGATGTGCATACGTACGATGGAAACCCTTTTACCGAACAAATTCCAATAAAAAAAAAAGTGATTTTGTTATAAGAGATCATGTGATGCTAAAAATGTGTATATGGACATACCAGCAAGCTAAGCACATTGTAAAACATCTGAAAGGTTGCTTTGGTCACTCTAAAATGCCTTACAGTTTAAGTGTTATTATATTAATAATGACCTCCAGAATCAAGACCATCTGTGCTCTGCATCTGACACCTTCAAATGTCACCGCCCATTTACTGCGTGTCAGGATTGCCATCTGAGTCATTTATTAAATGAAGAAAAGATTGACGCAGCTTCTCCTACTGCAGCAATTTTGTTCGCTTTTGACTCGTTAAATGAAACGCTGCTTTATTCGCTTGTCTTTTATGCGATAACCCAGTTTTGCGCATAAAGTTCATTGGCATTTTTGGATGGAAACATAGCTAGTGTCAGTGAAAGACTGTCCAACAACTCATGAGAAGTAGTCTGCTTTTTAAGTAGTAGGAGCGTTTTTTTTTTTTACTCGCCCTCGCCTCCGCCATAGTATTCTACCGCGATATAGGAGATAAATTAGATCAGTACGTAATAACCGGTTATGATCTATTACTGAACCGATACCGAATTGTCCGCATCTGCATCGCGGTGCACCGAAGAAACAATTAATGTTGACACCCCTACCAGTTAAGATTTCCAGGACCAGAGTTCGCTAACCCAGGTTCGCACCACTGATTCCCAACTAGTTTTGCTCTACGACCCAAGAACCCACTCCAAAGGAAAATACTTCATTAAGGATTTCCAAAAGTAAGGTGCCATCATGTTTTGTTTACACGGCCTATGGGAGTAGCAACAGGTCAGCTTGTGTTTTCTGAAATGCAATTTGCAGTATTCCATCTTTCTCCACAGCCTCTAAACAACCTTAAACATTCCTATCCGTCAAAGGTTTCTCTACTGCGCTAGTGCCCTAAACTCTTATCCTAAAGTAGCACAAATGAAAACGGATGTCTTCCAATATTTTATCGAGGGCATCCTGGCTAGAACAATAAAATAAACCAATAGCCATTGCAAGGAGCCATTTGAATCGGTACTGTAGCTCTGTACTGAGATCAGAGTGGATATTGAGCGCTAGTCACTGGACGCTTCAAATCAATACCAGCTGAAGCCAAGGGGAGACGGTGCAGATTGTGGGATGATTTATGCCTCGCAAAGGGCATCTAATACCCCGTTCAGAGTGTGATGGGCTCTACTATGGTGGATAAAAAAAGCAATGCCGGAATCTATAGCTGCTTGATTCACGAGCACACAGCAAAGATCTGCAAACCCAACGGGAAAAACTGCCTCAGCTATTTTCTGCAGGAACAATTTATATTTGAAGAGAGGGTATGACTGCTTTGAGGAGCGAATCGAGTATTCAACATGCCACATCAGTAGCTGAGAGGTCTATAGTTCTGCACCCACAAAAGAGTTCAGCGGGACGAAGGAGTGATGAAAGATAAAGTACAGTAGTGCTGCACCTTATTTTGATTCAATCTTCTTTTATCTTTCTTGAATCATAATGGTGTCTACAAAGATTTGCTTTGGCAACATTAAATTGCTTAAACTGTTGTTGCTATATACTGTGCTTCAGTGTTTCTATTCAATTGAAAGTTAGGGCTGCACATTATATAATTTATCATTGATATCGAAAAGGGCTAATCGTCAACAGTCGCATCTTAGGATATGCAATGTCAAGTCAGTATTATAGTTGATCACACAGTTCAAAACATGATTTGTGGAGTCACTGCAGAGTTCAACCATAACTGAGTAAAAAGTGTATCATTTTATGTGTCAAAACATTCAGGCACAAGACAATTAATAAAAAATAAAATAATTGATTTTGATTAGATTATTCAAGTTCTTAACCTGAATACTGTTACTGTGCCTTCACACCGAAGGCAGTGAGAGCATCAAAGTTTGCTCTTGTTGCCTTGGCAACAATGTCTTTACTGCTCCGCCGATGAGAGCGCTAAAATGCGCTACATTGATCTTGTATTTAAAGAGGCCATTGCAGAATATCAGCAATTCAGTTACAGTCCCGAATAAAAACATGCTTTTTATCAAACTATGAAAGATCAAGTTGTTGAATGTGGTGTGGCTTTGATCCATTTATCCAATATATTAATAATTATATTAAGAATTATAATATATTATTAATATTCTGAAGCAGAAATACTGCTTTGTGCTGTCATTATAGTTACTATAAGATTCCCATTCATTTCAAGGAAAAATACAAAACATTAATGCACATAAAGGG
>CAIGQZ010033189.1:8087811-8114653 GCA_903798205.1 Danio tinwini
ATTATTATTATTATTATTATTATTATTATTATTATTATTATTATTATGTTCAATATGTTTAATATTAAATTGTAGTATTTTAATAGCAATTTAAAATACCCATTTAATATGTACAACAAGAAACTCTGTGGAAGAATGTCTGAGTGCATCAATTACATCAGGTTTTTCACTTTTTTCTTGAATTTAATGTTAAACCTGCTCTCCTATGAATTGACAGTGACTGATTTGGCCCCCCACCAATTTGAGTTTGAGACCCCTGCTCTAGGGGAATACCCTTGTTTTTTGATACTTATGATTCCATTTGGTTTGCATGAATAATTAATACATAGACTGTACACTCTTACAAAGGTACTTTTTCATGATTCATTTGCACACTTTAGTGAACGCAACTTTAGAACAAAACTTTAAGGTTGCTTGATCACCCAATCGTTTTTGTGCTGTAGAAAGATAAGCGCTGTTTTAAAAAATACTCCTTGTGTATTTTAATTGTTAATTTTACAAGATTTTTGGATTTCTCCAGTGAATAGATTTTTCTGGATTCCTACATTTAAGGAATTTAGGGCTTGATCTTGGATGGCCAAAATAGATTGAGACTTTAGACTAGAAAAAGACTGTAGACTTTGCAAATATGGCCGCCAGGCTAACTGACTATACATGAAAGAGTTTTTTTTTTAATAATCAGATTGTATGATCCAAAAACTGTTGCTAAAATCATTCAGATTACCTATATAAAGAATAAAAACACATTTAGCACGCCTGAAGTTAAATATACTTGCATATATTAAGGGTTTGTCCCATACTGAAAATCCCACGGAATGTGTTTAGTCATGTGTCTGAATTTCATGACTTTGCTTTGTTGTGCTGCTTGCTAACGGAGAATCCTGTGTGGTTCCTGTAGCTCATACTTCCAGCCTCAAAACAAATCCCCTGCTTTCGAAGCTGTCAAACAGCAGATCCACTGCAGAGAAGCACCATGATTCTGTCAGGAGTAAGAACATTGCTGCTGGGGTTGGGAAGGACACTTCTAAAAAGATGCTGATAGACTTTGCACTTTATTGCACCCTTGTGGAATGAGATATTATATGAGATAATACATGTACACACATAGCATATTCTCTTAGCTGAATAGAAATGATAAGAAAGCCTTTTTTACAGTGAAGCCTCAGATCCAGGCTCCCACAGAGATCGAAAGTGAAAAGTGGTAAAATCCAGACGGAAACTTTTATTTATCCACCCTTTCATTCTACTCATCCGTTTTCCACTCATCGTAAAACCTCCTTCTCTGCTGGAGATAAAGCTATCAGAGGATCGAGCGATCTTTAAACTCTGCAGAGCGTGAGGAAACCAGGTGGAGAACAGGCAGGGGAGTCCTGGTGTTCGCATGTGTGTGTGTGTTTGAGCTACACTGTCTTCTCGGCTGGATCGATGGACTGAGATATGATCTCCCACTGCTCAAGTTTCTCACAGCCTCATTTATCCTACACAAGCGTATCTATGGCACCGTGGTGGGCAAATAGCCCGACACGCTAGTATATGTTACTGCTGGCTTTAGGGCTCAAGTGGAAAATGTATAGTGTTTCGTTTTTCAAGTGAAGCATCTGTTTGCTTGTTTTGTCTCTTTCTTTTCCTATATTTTTGATTGACTGACAGATTGATTGAATGTGGCATATATTTTGCCATGCATTTCAACTGACATTAGACTGGTTTTAATTATTTTATTTTATACTTTTTATTTGATATTTTAGTTTAGTTTTTTTACTTTTCTCTATTTGTAAGATGAAATAAGGCAAACATATCTATAAATGAGGCCAAATATTTTATTTTTTGGAGTCAAAAGTCAAAAGTGTAAATCTCAGCATGTGCCAGTGTTACACATTAATATTCTAAACCGAATTTATTTTATTTTTGAAAGTGTTTTGTGTGTTTTTCCAGTTTAGACCCAATCCAAATTCTACCCCTTAGACCTTCCCCTTACCCCTACCGCTCGTTTTGCAGATTCACGTCAAGGGGTAGGGGTGTCCCAATTCTCATTAGCTTAAAGGCGTATGGCTGAGGGGAAGAGGTGAATAGCCCTTCGAACGAAGATTTTTCAGGACCACGCTCGAAACCAAGGGGTAAGAAAATTTCCTAGAATACACCAGCCACAGCGGCAATATTGCTGAACCCGGAAGCAAGGAGATTCACAATTTAGTATTTTTGTCATTATTACAAATTTTTACGACAAACAAACATATGTTTTAATATATTCATAACCATGTTTGTGTTTTACTGTCATGCTTAAAACAAAAACGCTAAAAAAACCTGCTAAATTTCGCAATCTATAATCCCTAATCATAACTCCCATACAGCAGTCCCACAACATTCTGACACTCGATGACACTCGAATACCCTGTCAGAAAAGTTTAGTGGCTGGAAATAAACTTTTTACAGTGTCTGCTATAATGTTAGTGTTGTTTTCGATTGTTTACATAGATGAATATGGCCACTATGTGAATGCTCAGTACAGTTACGAACTTATTGCCACATTAGATCGTTATGATAACACAATATATGCCTTCAGTGATTTCCTGAAGATAAACGCCAAAAAATAACACAACTGGAATAACTTCAGCAGTTGTGATCGTCTGATCTCATATGAAGCAAGAGTAGTGCTGTAGTGCTGTCCCAATTCTTAGGGGTAAATTTTGAAGCCCTTCCCCTTAATCCTCGGTTGTAAGGGCCAAGGGGAAGGGGAAGGGGTAGGGGTACTAAAATAGAATTGGGATTGGGCCTTAGTTTAGCTTATTTTAGCACTTGTCCTAACCAGCTGCTACTGTACATATGGCGATACACAATGGTTTTGAACAATCCATTTTATTATAAGCCTATACAATATATAGAAGCTTCTCCTTTAAACAGGCCTATTGGCAACATATTTATAAGATATTGAAAAATATTTAGGTTTTCTCAAAACTACTTAAGATTAAGTACCGCTAAATTTCTTAAAATGGTAAATCTAAAAAATAAAAAAAATCCAATCCGAGCACGGACGTAAACTGTAAAAGCCATTGTTTGCTTAACTTAAAGTGAGTAAACCCATTGCTTTTAAAGTAAAGAGTTGACTATCTAAAAAAGTGAGGCGTTGCCACAGCGGACTAAACCGCCAACTATTCCAGCATGTGTTTCACACAGTGGATGCTCTTCCAGCCGCAACCCAGTACTGAGAAACACCCATACATTACATTCACAAACACTCATACACTACAGCCAATATAGTTCATTAATTTATCCAATTCACTAATATCGCATGTCTTTAGATTGTTGGGGAAACCGGAGCACCCGGAGGACACCCGGTGGACTTCAACTGCAGTTTGGCAAGTTCACTTTCATTTAAGAACTTTCCATGCATGCCCTCCGTGACAAACGAGATATTGGATGCAACTATTAACCACTGGAAGAGTGTTTTTTAATGGAAGTTCATACTTCATGCTGAATGGAAGAAAAAAAAACTCAGCATTTCCCGATGCTGGTGGTCTTCACTGACTCGGTAGGTGCAAAGAAAAATGTCAAAAAGCCTTGTGTGTGTGTGTGTGTGTGTGTGTGTGTGTGCGTGTGTGTGCGTGCGTGTGTGTGTGGACTATCCTGTCACAAAACGCTGCAAAAAGTCCTACATGACGTTAATAGTTTGATTAAGGTTTTTACATGTATGTACTGCACTTCAGTCATGCGAATAAAATCTGCATACTCCACATATCTTAATTCGATTTCTCTTTAGTTCGATTATGACCTTAATCTGATTAAATTAATGAAAAATTGCTGTTTACGGTAGACTCTTAATCAGAGTATTGTTTTAATCACATTAAAATCTAATTATTGGTGTCCAGGAGCGGACTGGCTATAGGGAGCATTTTAGGGGACATTTCCCGGTGGCCTAATGGTCAATCTGGCCTGCCACCATGGTTCTGGCCTGCCGCGCATCCCCGTGCAGCTCTCCGCGCCCCCTCCCTGCTCTTCACTTTCTAGATCGCATCAGATGTGGCCTGACTGACAGTTACTTTTGGACGGTTAAAAACGCTTTCCCAGTCCGCCCCTGTTGGTGTCCATGTAAACGTAGTCACTGGTGTCCTAGTAAACGTACTCAATGATCAGTTTATGGACCTCTCAGTTAACGAGCTGATGATCTGAATCAGGTGTGTTAAGGAGGTCGCACACTGGATGCACCTCTTGGGGACGTGCCGCGCCACACAGTGACATGCATTTAAGAATTCAAAACACTGATTTCTATCAGTGTATGCACACCGGCGCTGCAAGTCAGCGGCTGCCTGCATCGCTCAGCTACGACTCAGGACACTGTTCATATTTCTGAAAAGCCACAGAGCGCCATCTGAATAGTTTCATATTAAATAACATTCGAATGTGCTCGTCTGGTGTGTGATACTTCCAACTGTCATGTGCACACCGTGTTGCAGTGCTGAGCAGCACAAAAACACACTGCATTTTCTCAAAACACTTGCAAAAACAACAGGACACAATGGAAATGTTTTAAGGGGACCCAAAAACATGTCAGATGCAGCTGTGCCATGACTATTGCTCAGTGAAGTTGTAGGTGATCTTTGATGGGTAAGCTATTTTTGGTTGTTTATGCTAACATTCTGATTCCCTTTTCTTTTGTACTTTATTAGCCTAAATAACCATAACCTGAATAGCTAGACATAATAGCTTGAAATATTTAAATATATATATAAGTGTTATTATACAATTATTATTCTAAATAAATAACATAAATTAATCCTAAATTTAATTGGAAAACAATCAAAAAAGACAGAACTGGAAATATGCTAGGATTTTTCATAAAGAAAATTAAAGTTGAATAAATAAATAAATGAATAAATTAAAGTTGGATTTGGGTTTTGGGTAAGACTAATAAGATCATACTTTATAACTACTAATGAACAGACAATATATCTTAATAACAGGCAGGTTATAAGCCAGTAGTTAATGGCATGAATTGTGACCTAAACTAAGTGCTTTTACAGTGCAAAAAATGCACTTGACAATTTACAAAATGTAAAGTAACTTGTGGGTCTTAATTTTTTGTGATCACTTTAGACCTTCTTTTCTTCCAAACATACTTTCACACACTCTCATCATTTGCTCTTTATCATCTTTCGGTTGCTGTTAAACACCTCATTACTGACTCAACACTGACATTTCAGCTAAACAGACACAACATTCCAAAAGGTTATACCACTGCAACATGTGACTTTTGGGGGGGTTATTAAGCATTGTTTGCTGTTGCATAAGATTCAAATGTTACATTCTAAATGATGAATCTTATTTTCTTATTACCTTTTTTTAGATCAATTAATCATTTAGTCTTTTCAGGGCAAATTTATTTTCTTTATTGAAAACAACTTGCGGATGTTATTAATGCTGGTTCCAATTAAAAAGTTTTATTTATTTGTATATCAAATTGTTTGTACATTTGATTATATGTTTTTGTTAACTTAGGCTTTAGGCTGTGGGAAGTGTTTCAGGTGTGCTGCTTGTTTGTTTGTTTGTTTGTTTGTTTGTTTGTTTGTATGTTTGTTCGTTTGTTTGTTTGTTTGTTTGTTGAATGTTTGTTATAATGTGAAGTACTCAGTTTGACTTATGAACTTCTTAGGGACTCCCTCGAAAATTAGAGTGTTCATCTCAAGGGGCTATCCCATTCAATAAATAAATTCAAGTTCAAAATTTTTGAATCTTAACAGTACATTTTGCATACATTGTTTGCAGCATTGAAAACCAATATTTTTCTGAAGTCAAAATTATTTGCTCTCCTGTGACGTTTAACAGAGCAAGATTTTTTTCAACATATAAAAAAAAAAGTTTTAATAACCAATTTATAATAACTAATTTATTTTGCAATGATGGCAGTACATATTTATTCATTCATTTTCTTTTTGGCTTAAGCCCTGCTCACACTCTGAGATTTCATCCACGGTTTTGTCATCTCAGATATATTTTCGAAATTCTAAAATATTCCTAAAATCCTGGGCTAAAATCTGTGATCTTTGCTCGTTGGTTTGACATGTTTATGGACAGCCGATTTGTGCCCGTTGCGATCAGACTTTCTCTCTGATTAAGATCTGGCAGTGTCAGAAGATTTCAGACACTTTTCTGCAGTGTGACAACAAGAATCAAAGATTCGTCAATCCAAGAATCAATAGGAGCTCCGAATTTGATGACGCGATTTATGCGTCAATTCAAATGATCGTGGGAAAATGTCAAAACTGTTTTTTTTTCTTCCTGGTTTTATAATTGAGGCGTGCTGTGTGCAAAGTTGCCGCTACAGTTTGTCTACATTTGCTGTGAGGAATTGTTTCAAAACAGGGGATAGTGAAAGAGGATGGATGACGTCAAAGTCCGGAAGCGTTTTCTTTCATGTTTGGTGCATCTTCATTGTCGTTCAGTCTGACTTTATGACGGCTAAGACCATACAGTGTGACATGAGAGCCATGTTCGTGCAGTCTGACATGCTACAATCGTTCAGGATCATAAAAAATCTCACAGTGTGAGCCGGCCTTTAGTCCCTTTATTAATCTGGGGTCGCCACAGCGAAATGAATCGCCAACTTATCCAGCATATGTTTTAAGCAGCGGATGCCCTTCCAGCTGCAACCCATCAATGGGAAACATCCATACACACTCATTCACACAAATACAATGCGGCCAATTAAGCTTACCCAATTCACCTATACCACATGTCTTTGGACTTGTTGGGGGAAACTGGAGCACCCGGAGAAAACCAACGCGAACATGGGGAGAACATCCAAACTCCACACTGAAACGCCAACTGACCCAGCCAGGGCTCGAACCAGCAACCTTCTTTCTGTAAGGCAATTGTGCTACCCACTCCATCACCATGTTGCCCAGCAGTACATATTCTACTAGTTATTTTGCAATATGCTAGTAGTCAGCTTAAAGTGTAATTTAAAGGTTTAACTATAGGTTAATTAATTTAACTAGGCAAGTTAGTTTAATTCGGCAAGTTATTGGACAACAATAGTTTGTTCTGTAGCCAATGGAAGAAGAAAAAAATCTTAAGGGAGCTAATATTAATAATAATGAATGAATCAATATTTTAACCCCCTTAAGAAATTTTTTAAAGAAGTCAAGCTGAAAACCTGTAACAGTTGACTTCCATAGTAGGAAAAAGGTACTATGGAAGTAACAACATTTTTCAAAATGTATATATAAAAACGCCTGAAGTGTTTATTTCATTGTCTTCTGCAGTGTTTGAGGTCTGGTTACTTTTTATTTTTTACATTTAGGTCATTGCAGTTTTACTGCATAATTTGGCTGTAAAGTTTAGCTGTCGGTTTAACTTAGCTGTATGTGGATACCTTTTAAGTGGAAATGCATTTTTTGTTGCAAGTAGGCAACAATTACAACATTATCTTGTTGCAAATAAAACTTCTATAGTCCCCAACTACTGTATTTTCATCTAAAAGTTATGTTAATTCATCAAAAATTGAAATGACTTAACAGATACTTGCTTTGACAATCTACGACTTGACTTGACTTGTTTGAAATAAGCAGAGACTTGCTTGAGTCTCACAAAAATTGACTTTACTTGCTTGAGACTTGACGTTGACTTGATATTGACGTTAAAAAATGTTTTACAAAAACTGATTTTATTCCAGCCAAACTAAAATAAATTAAAGGGCACCTATTTTACCCCTTTTTTAAGATGTAATATTAATATTATGGTTCTTCTGAGTGTGCCAGTTTAGGTTCAGTTCAAAACACAATTCAGATTTTTTTTATTATGATGTGTTAAAAAGTGCCATTTTGGGGGTGTGTACACAGTTTGCTGTTTTAGGGGCGTGTTGCTTCACATGAAAATTACTTTTGACTTCCCGTTATTTAAAATGAAACTATTCAGATAACGCTCTGTGGCGCGTCAGAAATATGAACAGTGTTCTGAGCAGGGCCAGCGCATCCATAGAGGCGACCTAGGCGGCAGAATAGTGAGCAAACCCCACAGTCGTCACTTTCACTCGCGACAACGCGAAATGCATGGCGCTGCGCGTCGTTAGTTCGTTATTTCCAATGGAGGGACGAGCACGTGAGGCAGCACGCTCGCACTTGCCAGCTGCACCTAGTTAAGATGACAGGGAGCTTCTGTGACCGCGGAAAATGCAAACCACTGAAGTTTAAGGAAGACACAATGAAAAGTACACATGTATGCAAACACACCAAAACTTACAAACACTGGCGGCAAGGTGAGCAATAACGTGGTGAATGTTGAGCCCAATGAGCCTTACATCTAAAAACAGAGCAAGGGTGTTTCTTTGGTGACGTCGCTTTGACTCACACGCTGAAAATAGTGGACGTGAAACAACATACTGAGGAGATGGTAATGGCCACTTGTCAATCAATATTGGTGGGCGGGGGGACCGCACTCCTACGTCAAGTTGTGGTCGATCGCAAAACAGCTCTAATTGGTCCACCATTTTTATGTTGTTAAATTGAAAAAAAAGGACTGAGTGTGTTTATATCAGCCCAATATGACGGTCTATACACTATACCTACACATATGTCTGTCCAAACAGCCTGAAAAGTAGATTTTTCACCATAGGTGCCCTTTAAACTTTCTCCAGAAAACAAAAATAGCATAGGAAATACTGCAAAAATGATTCTGCTCTGTTCAACAAATATATTTAAAACAATTCAAAGGGGGGCTATTCATTTTGCCTTCAACTGTATATAAAACACCTGCTTTTGTTGGCATTGTCAACTGAATATGTCTACAGACAAACATGTAACTGTGTTGAGAACTAAAGGTGGCCATGTATTTTCAGCAGATTTAGGCCCAATCTAATTCTATTTTTGTACCCCTACCCCTTCCCCTTCCTCTTGGCTCTTAAAAACGAGTGTGAGAGGTAAGGGCTTCAAAATTTACCCCAAAGAATTGGGACACAACTACAGCACCTGCACACGTCATCATATGTCATCGCGATCTCATGCTTCGTATGAGATCAGACGATCGCGACTGCTGTAGTTATTCTAGTTGTGTTATTTTTTTGGTATTTATCTACAGAAAATCACTGAAGGCATATATTATGTTATCATAATGATCTAAAGTGGCAATAAGATCGTAACTGTACTGTGTATTTACACTGTGGCCATATTCGTCTATGTTAACACGAAAACAACATGAGCATTATAGCAGACACTGTAAAAAGCTCATTCTCACCCACTAGACTTTTCTGACAGGGTGTTCGAGTGTCATGGAGTGTCAGAATATTGTTGGACTGCTGTACGGGAGTTATGATTATGGATTATAGATCGCAAAATTTACCGTTTTTATTTTTGTGTTTTTTTTTAAAAAAAGCATGACGGTAAAACATGAACGTGGTTATAAAAATAATAAAATGTGTTTGTTTGTTGTAAAAATTCGTAATAATGACAAAAAATACTAACTTGTGGCTCTCCTTACTTCCGGGTGCAGCAATCCTGCCGTTGTATTTTATTACCCCTTGATTTCAAGTGTGGTCTTGAAAAATCTTTGTTCGAAGGGCTATCTACCCCTTCCCCCTAGCCCTACGTCTTAAAGCTAAAGAGAATTTGGACACCCCTACCCCTTTACAGGAACGTGCAAAACTAGGGGTAAGGGGATAGGCTAAGGGGTAAAATTGGGATTGAGCCTTAGAGTTGAATTCTAGATTCAGATGTCTTCAGACATCTTAGGTAAACAACCTTGTTTCATGTTATCATTAAGTAAAATGTTCCCAAACTTAGACCTATACAGTAAATGTTGGTGCTCCTTTGGCAATGCTTTCTTGCCCTTCAGATGCCTCTGTACATTCATCACACACAAACAAAGTAATTACAAGCTTAATTGTAAATAGGGTTGGGTACCGAAACTGAATTTCGGTGCCTATTTCCGGTGCCAGTGGTGCTGCGACAAGAACGTAAAGCAGGTCACATTTTAGAGTTCTAAATAGGTTTCTATCAGGGTATACACACTGGCACCACAAGTCGGCGGCTGTCCGCAGCACCCAGCCACGACTCAGGACACTGTTCATATTTCTGCCATGCCACTGAATAGTTTCATTTTTAATAACATGCAAATGTACGCATGGTGTGTGAGACCTTCAACTGTCATGTGCGTGCTGTGTCGCAGCTCTGAGCGGCGCATAAGGTGTGTGACGCCCTTAAGAAGCACCAAGGGGGGCATCAAAGGCACACATAAGTATGGTATGGACTGTATGAACTGTCTTTGACAGCTTGTGACATCATCTGGTACTTTCAGTGAGTACATTTACATGGACACCAATACTCTGATTTTAATATGATAAGACAATAGTCTAATGAAGAGTTTACCACGTAAACAGTGATTTTTGATTATCTTAAAGGACCACACCAAAACTGCGGAGGAAACATTTATAGGCTGGTGACACAATGACATTAATGGATCTATGTGCTATAACATGTAACTGGGAATCATGAATGTAACACTCAAAAAACAACTCATGTAAACACCCGAATCATATTATTGTTTTATTTAGATTAAGGCAAATCATTAGATCACTGATGTCCATGTAAAAGTAGTCACAAACCTCAAACCCAGAAAAAAAGGTGTTCCCTGGTTTTGATGACAGAGTTTTCACATATTAGTAGTAAGCTAATGTAATGTTAATAGCATAATGCAAATCTTGCAATTTATGCTAACAAACAAATGATCAAAAGAAATATATTAATGCAATTCAAATATATAAAATATGAATTGATGCTTACTTTAAACTTATTATAAATATATATTAATATTGTTCAATTATAATGATTAAAATATATATATATATTTTTTTTTTTTATTAATTTGTGGCTAAAAAGTATCGGTTCAAGCACCGTTTTGGCACCGATACCAGTTTAAAAGTATTGATTTAGCACCGGTATCGAAATAACCCCAAACAATACTCAACCCTAATTGTAAAGTTTCATTACAATTCATGAGATTAACTTAACTTTGAATGAGTCAGAATATACTGATTATTGTTGCCTGAGGGTTAAAAAGTCAAAGAAAAAAAAAATCTCTCAGAGATTCAACCTCAATAGATCCCCGACATCAGCATGAACATATGGTACAGAGAAATTAGTCAAGCAATTTGAACGTCCTCAATCAATTATTTAACTTCATTTGTTTCTTTAATGGTTTTTATTTCATTGTTCTGTATATTTACCACCATCACAGGGGCGTATGGGACACCGCAGTGAGGTGCTTTCGATAATAAGATCTCAACAGCTACTTTCATGTGAGAATTAGATGACTTTCTTGGAATGAAGAGACACTACATCAAGAGGGGAACAGAAAATCAAACTTGCCTCTAATTGAAATCTCATTTCTAAGACAAGAGTCACAAGAGCAAGGATCTGTGTTTTATACAATGTCACGCCTCTCTTTTTCTTACCTAATGTTAATGAATTAACCGATTTTAATTAAAAAGTTATACAAGGACTCTTTAAAGGAAATACAAACTCATGTAACTCATGTAAAAAAAGTAATAACAAATCTCTGCAATATGGACTACCTTTTATCAACACAGGCTTGTGTAAGCAGAAAAAAATACTTAAACATTTATGTTAAGGTTAAATGAACACTACAAGATAATATGACACCAACATATGTTGTTCCTTTTTACACTAATGATATTTACAAAGACTAATTGATTTTTCACATCATTTTTTTACATACTTCTTAGTAACCCATGTTAGATTCGCAAAAATGTAGACCGCATTTGTCATCTAAAAGTACGCCAATAATGTTCCTTTTCACAACACCAATTAAATAATACAAAACAACTTAACAGTGTCTATGATTTGTAATTAAATACACTTATCGGTTTCACAACAACCTCAGTAGCTCACTTTGTACAATGTTGAACATTTAATGGAAAGACCTCAGGTTTGAGTCCATAGAAGTATGGTTAAAAAAAAAGAGAGATAAAAATTAAGGTAAAGCTATGTGGTTGCAGTGCACTTTTCTTTTATGTTTGCTTTTGAAATCACTATTGGTTGAGTTTTGCCTTCTCGTGGACATATACAAGAAGGATGTGTATCTGAACCATACAGCGAAATGTACTTCTAACTAGATTTGCAAAAATGTAGACAGCATGCTCTAGTGCAGGGGTCACCAATATTGTTCCTGGAGGTCCGGTGCCCTGCAGGGTTTAGCTCCAACTTGCCTCAACACACCTGCCTGGGTGTTTCAAGTATACCTTGTAAGACCTTGATTAGCTTGTTCAGGTGTGTATGATTAGGGTTGGAGCTAAAATCTGCAGGACAACCGACCTCCAGGAACAAGTTTGGTGATCCCTCCTCTAGTGTATTTGCTATCTGAAAAGTGCAATGAAATGAACCTGGAGCAATGTATTTCACATTTCTCAAAAATGGGGTAGATATTTAATAAGCCTTGTATGTATTAAAAACAAATGGACCAACAGTATTCTCTCAAATACTGCTGATTTAAGGCTTTTTTGGCTTAAGGCCTCATTTTGTCTTAATTTTTGTCATGTACATTGTCTATACTGTGAAGGTCATTAGCATACATCTCCATGAATGATGAAGAAAGTATTGTTTTTCAGACACAAAAGGCCATGAGTGGACTGGGGAGCGGTGTGAGGGTGTGCGCATGCATTTGCATTCATGTGGGTTTAATTGGGTTGAGTCTGGACGGTATGTGATAACCTCCTGCCGAGCAGAAAGAGCACATGTCAAAAATCTCTTCAATCTGCGAGTGGTCAAACATGTGCAAAACAGACAGCGCCGTAGGAGGTCTCGTCCCACCTCAACACAGTCTCTCCTTCAAAGGTACACCACACATCTTCTGAAGGGTGTGTGCTGAAGGTCATTCATTGGATGGTCTTTTGGCTGATATGAAACCAGTATAATTAATGCAGAGTAGTTCTTCATATACAGATAAGGCCTAAACTAAACTATTCTGTCAATATTGTTTGTCTAATGAAAACACCCTTTGTCAAGGCTCAAATTATACCTTCTCAATCCACGAGACAGTGACTACAACTCTGACTCTTTTTTTAATATTATTAATACTCAAAAGATACGATCAAGCTTTTGTGACACTGATTTTAAACAAAGCTTGATAAAAATGTTCATTTAATGGGCACCTATGATGAAAATCATCTTTTGGAAGCTGTTTGGGCAAGACTGTGTGCAGGTATAGTGTGTCCACTGTCATATTGGGGTGATAGAAACACAATAATGGCCTATTTCCACTGAATGGTACGATACGTTTTTATGGCCATTTCCACTGTCAAAAGGTACCAAAAAGTTAACTGTACCGTACCACTTTTTGGGTACCTGTTGCAAAGGTACCTAGCACAACAAAAGGTTACCAAAAGCCAGAGCTAGACGCAGCTGAACGCTATTGGTTTACAGAGAAATGACACTAGCACGTACAGCCGAGACATACATCGTAATACTATACACATATAATAACAAGCCATGGTTGACCCAAGCTTAAACAAACCTTGTTGTCGCCTTGATGAACAGCCACAAAGCCAAGTAGAACAAAATCTGCCATGTCCTGTTGTTTGTTTTACGAGGCCGTCTAAAAGTGCGAGCAGTTTCACTTTCTCCAGAGAGCTTGCGATTGCTCGCGTGTGCATCTATATTTGAAATAATGAACTTCTTGAGCTGATGATAATAACGAGTGCATGATTATTTAAATGCTTCTGACATCCAATCCTTACAGAAATGGACAAACGCGAGAGTGACACGAAAAACAAAGGAGAAGCCTAAATAATTCTTTTAGCAAACTAAAAGATGAACAAACTGCCATGTTTAACTATTATCATCGCCTTTTGGACTGTTATGAACTCGAAATAATGGAATTACTTTCTAACAGAGGTCACATGTTCTGGTGAAGATTAAAGATACAGATGAGAGGTTTGCACTGACTGTGTTGCATGTTTTTGAAGCCAAATAAGGACTAAATGTACACTGTGTGTAGTTTTTTTCTGTAATTGGTAACATATCAGAGACTGTATGTATTCATATATGTTGCATTTATTTATTTATTTATTTTATATAATTGCAGACGTTACAGTAGTCTATTTGATCACTGATTTGTAGTTACAATCAAATCTTGTTCATAGTTAGAAATGAACATTTACACACAAGTATTTATGTGTGTAAAGCCTCTGTTTTGTGAGAAGGGCTTCTCATATGATATGTGAATGACCCAAACAGCTTTACTTTGACATTTCCTCGAGTGAAAATTATGTTGACTGAAACTTTTTGTCATACACCACACCCACCATTGGTACCCTTTTGACAGTGGAAATGCAAGCCTAATAAAGGTGACCCATTCCAACCCGTACCGTACCATACTGTACCACTCAGTGGAAATGGGCCATAAGTCTCTCTTTTGAAATTTCCTGATGTGGGATCCAAATCCCTCCCGTTTTTTGAGGCCGACCGCAACGTAATGTAGGAGTGCGGTTTCCCCACCCACCAAATTGATTGACAGCCACATATTAATATGTCTCCATAGTAACCCGTGCTTAGTTTGTGAATTGTGAGGTCCCGGAACAGATCGGTGTAACGGATCCGGCATGTTACGTTGGATGGTGGAGGGGTGTCACGGACGAAAGTTAAAAGGCTTGGGTAGTCGCGGAAAGAAGTGAAAGTAAACAGCGAACGGGAAGGAGGATGGTTGAAGAGGGGGATTGGTAAAATAAGGTACCGGATCAGATTTCAGAAGTGCCGGATCCAGATTCGCCGTGTTCCGGCACAAATTAAGCCCTGATAGTAACACGAAAAAAAAAAAAAGCAACTGGGATTAACAGATCTGTTGAGCTTGAGTTTGTGTAACCAGAATGCCAGTTTGTCAGATAAATCTAAATCAAGATGTACATAGCACTGCAATGACATTTTAGAAAGTCAGAGGGCAAAAAAAACAAAAAAAGTTGATCGACCCATGACAAATTTAATTTATACTGTAGCAACTACATTTTTTTTATTTATTCATTCTTCATTCATTCATTTATTTATTCATTCATTCATTCAAACATTTTGTTCATTCATGGATTGATTCATTAATTGATTGATTTATTATTCATTTATTCATTAATTTACTCTTGCATGCAAGAAAAAAAGCTAACCTTTCCATTATGTTAATTTGAGGGTACAGTTTCTTTTGTAAATACTTTTTTCCCCAAAGACACAAGGCTAATGTTTTTCCAAAGGCACATTGCAAAAATCTCTCTTAAATGTTTTAATTAAATTATGGCCTAATCCTGGCTTTTCTAAGCCCTGTCTGTGAAACCAGGTGATTTTGGTTTACTTTGGGCCACAAGTCACGCCACGTTCAGACAGTGATCAGTCAGACAATATTCCCAAAAGAATAACACGGATGGATGGTTGGCCAGGCAGAAAGAAGAATGTAGCAGTAGACAGATGGCTAGATGGATGGATACACTGTAAAATCAATATTTCATACAACAACAGAGTCACTTTCAGTAAGCAAACTAGACATTTTCCAACATCTATTCCGTTCCATTGCAGCATCAGCATTACTAAATACTCAGTCAGGCAAAAGGTGTAAATAAATTATGAGGAAATTAAGTGAAAGAGAGAAAAAAAATCAGGTTGGATCAGCTACAAAAATTAATACAACATGAGACAGCACATAGGTTGACAACTTGCAATGCATGACTGATAAATAAAAGATGCCGGAGTAGGTAAAAAAGGCAGCCACAACTGTCAAACTGTCAGAATTGCTGTGAATGATAAAATTGACTGCCATTTTCCCGGCTGGTTGTTTATCGTCATCAAATCATCAACATATCCGACTCATCATCAACACAGAGGGAAGGATGGAAGGACAGCTAGGGTGGAAGTAATTACTGTTGCAGTCATTGTTGGGCCCTTGACAGTTCCCTTTGGAGGGGTGCTTCATTTCAGTATAGTCCTACCACCTCAATCTATGCAAGCACTGCAGCTGGCTCATTACCGCAGCATCTACTGCATGCTAATCAACAAACCTGAGAACTCCTATAAGCCTACCCCTCTGTTGTTCTCTCTGCTGCTCTCTCTTTTCTTTATATTTAGATTCTAGTGAAAGAATAAAAAGAGCAAAAGAAGAGATGGTACATATAGTTATAAATCTTTTTTAACCTGGTGTTACATCTTGCACACAAATGTGCATTCTAGTCTTAGAAAACCCTCACCTTTTCTAATCTCACTGCATCAGCTCTTAGTTGTGGCTGGAATCAAGTTGTAAGTTTTGATGCTGGCTCTTTAGAACTATAGTTAGAACAGCTCCTTCTTACCTCAGCTACACATACAAGCTCTCTCCTGTCAGCTCAGGTCACTGAATGAGTGACAACTTGTTGTTCTTTTACAATGAGGCAAAAAGTAATGCTGCAAAACTTTCATCCTTTCTGGTGGAATGAACAGCCAACCTCCATCCAAACTGCTGAGACCATCACATTTTTCACAAGGGACACCCACACACTTTTGTACACATGGTACACTGCAAAAAAATTTTTTTTTACTTAGATTTTTTTTGTCTTGTTTCTAGTCCAAATATCTAAATCTTCTTAAATCAAGATGAATTTTCTAGACAAGCAAAACATGTCTTGTTTTAAGAAATAATATGGCAAATTGAAGTGAGTTTTTCCTTCAAACAAGCAAAATAATCTGCCAATGGGTTAAGCAAAATAATCTTATGTCAAAAGGAAAAACAAGATTATTTTGCTTACCCCATTGGCAGATTATTTTACTTGTTTAAAGGAAAAACTGACTTAATATTGGCATATTATTTCTGAAAACAAAACAATATGCTTGCCAAGTAAATGTTACTTGATATAAGAATTTTTAGATATTTGAACTAGAAACAGGGCAACGCAATGGTGCAGTAGGTAGTTCTGTCGCCTCACAGCAAGAACGTCACTGGGTCGCAAGTTCGAACCTCGACTGGGCTGGGTCAGTTGGTGTTTCTGTGTGGAGTTTGCATGTTCTCCCTGCATTTGCGTGGGTTTCTTCCGGGTGCTCCGGTTTCCCCCACAGTCCAAAGACATGCGGTACAGGTGAATTGGGTAAGCTAAATTGTCTGTAGTGTATGAGTGTGTATGGATGTTCCCCAGTGATGGGTTGCAGCTGGAAGGGCATCCACTGCATAAAATTGTGCTGGATAAGTTGGTGGACTAGAAACAAGACAAAAAATCTAAGTAAGAAAAGTATTTTTTGCAGTGTATACATGGATTACATTGTTAAAACCACTTATTATATCACCCATATCCCACCCCTAGCCCTAAACCCATCCCTCACAG
Source organism: Danio tinwini (assembly GCA_903798205.1). Lineage (NCBI taxonomy): Eukaryota > Metazoa > Chordata > Actinopteri > Cypriniformes > Danionidae > Danio > Danio tinwini. The sequence goes on from CAIGQZ010033189.1 coordinate 8,105,135, forward strand.
GAAATCTGTGGCATATTTCAAAATACCCTGTTGAGTATGATTTTTAAGCGTTTTAAATTACAGGGAGGGATGCTCATTTCTGTTTATTTTACCAACCAACAACTGCAGCTCGTTAAACGAATATTAACCGTTAACAGAGAAATATTAAAATATTATTTAATTAAAAAAAATTGAGGTGTCTATTTTGTGACACATTAAATATTTAAAAATACTGATATATTTTCAAATGCGAACGGCATACAGAGCATAACAGAACATCTTTACGCACCTGCAGTGTTTCCAACATTAGAAAAAAAAGAATAAACTAAATAAAAATAATAAAATAAACAGGTCTGTCCTAGATATTTTTGACTTAAATGACAAATGTAGGTGACAAAACGAAAACACTGACTGAATTCTTTAAGAACCGGCATAGGCTGTTTTTTCCAATCATGTTTTTTTCTTCCGTCAAATAAAAATGTCAGGCTATTAAATCAATCACTCCACTGAAAATATGCATTCAATTAATGCTTCGTTGTTATTATTATGTACAAAACCCCTTTTTACATTTTAATAGAAGTAGTTTAAAGATTGTCATAATGACTCATTTCCTGTTTCACTCGTGGTTCATGTGTGCGCGCTGCCAGTGCGTTTGAACCTTAGGGTCCGTATGTTGACTTTTTGTAAAGTATAGACTACTATAGCATATAACAAATTTGTTGTTTACAATTTTTGTTGTTGATATTGCATAAATTTGAAAATCGTTGAATTTGTTTGATTTGTAGATTATGTAGGCTATTTTCTATATTTGCTTCGTTGATATTATTATGTACAAGTGTTGGTTTGTTGGTTTTTCCAAATGGAAGAGAGGTTGGTTTGTTGGTTGTAGCCTACATTAAATCATCAATAGCCTTTTTATTAAGGTTTTGACGCAGCTCCAGGCAGCACAGAGGCAATCAGCATCAGCGCTGGGTTGTGTTAACTCATCTGTGTCAAACTGTCACCAAAAATATCCTTTTTTCATTTTGCTTTTTTGACAAAAACGTTTGTATGCATGTGTGGTTGCACAAGTTACCATCCCGCAAGTTAACAAACATTTGTTGCACATCAGCGGCCGATCATGCTTTTCCGTTCCAAAAATGCGAGACGCACTGCACTGCCTTTTATGTCACTATAGGAAACGACTGAATCAGCTGGTCTACTGTGCGCGAGTGTTGCTGTCCATGTTGTTATAATTGCAATATATAATAACATTGTGATAGTCATGATTTGTAACGTAATACAGCTCTGAATAACTTGAAACTGTGACCACAGGTCTCTCCTCCATCAATTAAGTTATCCGTCGTCCTGACAACACAAACACTACAGCCACCTCACCAGAAACCATGTTCTGCTTTCATTTGATTGAAGAATGAAGAAGACTGAGGTAATGCGCTTTTCCGCTCAGGGTTGAGTTCTATTTCAAAAGCAAGCATACAGTGCGCAACGATAAAACGCGAGGCACGCAGGGCGCATAAGCAGTGTGCAAAACACTCGTGGCCATTAATAAACTATTTAAAATTGCCCTTCTCAACACAAAAAGCACGTTCGGGTTAACTGATACCACTAATCGGCTACAAACGCACAATTTCGGCTAATGATTAATTGGTTATTTTGAGCACCCCTAACAGGGACACAAAGTATGTGGTCAGGGGTATTAACCTAAACAGACTACAATTAAGTCATACCCATGCCATTATATATGTCCATGTAAACCACATAAATCTGTACAAAAGGGATGGGCAAACTTGATCGTGGAGGCTCGGTATCCGGCATAGTTTTGATCCAACCCTAATTAAACACACCTGCCTGCAGCTTTCTAGTGATCTTGAAGACACTGATTAGTTTGTTAAGAAGTTTTTATTAGTGTTGGAGCAAAACTCTGTGGGGACACCGGCCCTCTGGGATCAAGTTTGCCCAACCCTGCTGTAAACAAACACACACACACACACACACACACACACACACACACACACACACACACACACACACACACACACACACCAACACACACACCAACACACACACCAACACACACACTAACACACACACTAACACACACGCACACATATATTAATTTTCTGTCAAGGGTGAGTATTTATAGATTTCCTATCCCAGAGCCCAACTCTACCCCTAAACCTTTACACTTTCGGAAAAAAAAAATAATTATAATTCAGTATTTTATTCATCTTTTCATTTGCATGTCAAAAATACATTTGTTAAACTTTGTTCTACATAGTGCATTATCATAAACTGATGAATGAGCTTTCATAGTTAGCAGGGGTGTCCAATCCTGAATGCTCTTCAATGATTAATGCTCTTTCAGTGTTATGCTCTTACCTACCCCAACACACTCACATTTTCCTAAAGACTTTGGTTTGTTCAAGGGTGTTGACAGCTAGCAACACTGGACAGCCATCAGTTACAGGGATTATTTAAAAAAAAAAAACATTAACGGCAACAACTACCAAGTTTTTTCTACTATATCCGAGAAACTAGTCAGCTAGCTATGACTACATATACTGTAGTGTGTCTGGTTTAAAATGTTGCCTCCAGTTCTTATGGCACTTTTTCCAGATACACACTTTGGTAAGATTATGCCACAAAGACAAAGTGTGCAATTGGTAAAAAAAATAAAATAAAAATTATAGTTTACAGTCCCATTAAAGTGAAGTCCATGCAATCACGAATCAAGAGTTGAAGTGTTAAGTGTCAAAAACACATAGATATAGAATATATTCATTCATTCATTTTCCTTCGGCTTAGTCTCCATTTCAGAGGTTGCCACAGCAGAACAAACTGCCAACTAGGGTTAGGCGATGTTGACCAATTTGGCATTGTACAATGTCTAATGTTAAACATCGCGATGGACGATGGAATCATCCTCGTAGGCGGGGGTGGGGGTGGTTGCTGTTAAATATCAATTAATCCATAACAAATTAATTAATTGTAGCCTACTGTTTTCACTACCTGACCCACGTGGTCTTTACTTTACCCATAACCAAACTATAAATATATAAAGTTACACACAAATTACCACCTGTCAATCACTTTTATTCTGCGGGCCTCTGGCATGAATAGGCAGAGTGATCTGTGTCGTTATAATATATTTTTCCCCACAGCTGGTGGAGGAGACAAGAGTTTGTTTGGAGTTCACTGTAATTTGTATTGTGATTGATGATAACTTCCTTATTTCATTATTATTATGAGGAAAGAATAACAAGTAAAGATGCTAGGGCTTGACCGTTTTGGTTGCATATCCGCCCAAAATTTTATGCGACCTAAAAATATATTTGGAAGCATTTGTGCTATAGTGCATAAATTGTTGCCTTGCGACCTGTTTTCACTGCAAAATCCTCACTGTGTGCGCGAATTTAGGAGACATTAATGCAGAATGCATCTTTGCACCTAAAAACGCCAAATGCAGCACTTAGGAACAGATAAAAACAGTTGTTATGTGAACTAGTGATGTGTCGTTCTTGAACGATTTGTTCATTTTAAGCGATTTGTTCATTTTGAACGAATCTTCAATATGATTCGGGAACAACAAGTCCTCTCAGGGAGTGATTCGTTCATCTGCGCATGCGCACAGATGTGCAGGTTTCATTCATTTTTCAATTCTTTTGAGTCATTCATCATGCGAAAGACAAAAGCCAATCATATGCGTTTAGAGCCGGTAAGAGATTTGATCCATTCATGTCTCGAGTCCTCTGTTTTAGTCACTCAGTCAGCACGTGAAAGACAGAAGCCAATCATATATATTTAGCAGCGGAAAGAGATTTGATCCGTTCACTTCTCGAGTCCTCGGGTTTGAGTCATGTCTGTTTACATTCTGTCACGTGATGAACGAAACAGAAAACTCAAAAGGTGAACTAATCATGGCTCCTTTCAGCTCAGACTGTGTACATTGGTTAAGTTTATATGTGATTGTCAGTGTGACGTGAACGAACCACTGAAATTTGAAGCCATGAAGAGGTGAGCTGAGCAAAGAGACAAAAATATCTTCATAGACAAAAGAACAGGTAAACAATGATTGATTATTCTCTCTTATAGCATTTTATGTATGACTTATTTGTAGTGTGATCAATGTTTGGGCTAGTTGTAGATGTGTTTGGAAACAATTCGTAACATTTTATTACTATTTTGGCAAATTGAACGAAATAACTCTGAAAAAGACTCGTTCATCTCGATGAACGAGACTCAAAGATCCGAGTCAGTAAAATGATCAGAACTTCCCATCACTAATGTGAACTTGCTAAAGTAAAAAAAGCCTGCAATGCTTGCCCCGCCTTTGTGCTCTTGATAAACTTGTGGCTTGATAAACCACGCTAGCCATATTACTGTCTCGCGCTGAATGCTGTCGACCAATGGCAACAGGCTGTCATCGGTCCAATCAGCGCAGATTAGCTTCGCGCTAAGCAGGACGATTCATATGGGAGTCTCTGGGATAATTAGGTAAAAATAAATGCATATTATAAGACTATGAACGTGTTTTTTGACCTTGCATACATATCAGTATGTTGTTGGAGACCCATAAAACCGAAATATGACCCTTTTCAATGTGTAATAGGGGCTCTTTAATATCAGTGTCAATCACTCAGTCAATGCCTTCTGCCTTCAGATGACAGTAGCTACAACTGCGAAAATGTGAGGCGCTGAAGATGAGAGAATCAAAATAAAACAGACAAGATTTTGTTTTAGAAACCACCTCAAGTTAATAATAATGGCACATTTTATTAGTGATCATGTGCTGAATGTTAATCCACCATTTACACTTTTCCAAGAGTGGTCAAAAGACTTGCAGTGGCTTTAAGTCTGCTATGAAAATAACTAAAGTCATTCACTGTAAATTTTGTGGAACTGGGTTTGCAGGTAACAGCGTTTGCCACTGAATCTACACATTTTAAGCATGAGAGGTACTGTATAATCCTTTATTTAATCCTCACGATGCTGTCAGCCGTGCAAGCGGCAGCTATATGTACAATTTAACACAGCTCATGAAAAGACCGTTATTGCTATTAAGATGACATACAAATAATAAGTTATATATCAATATAATGTGGGGCGGGGCGGTGGATCAGTGCTTTATTTTTCGAACTTCATTTTCCTCATAGACATGAGTAACCATGACCTGAAACATTCAGTTTTGAATTACAGTGCAGATGGCTGTCAACTCTGCTCCTGTCATTTTTCCATAGCATGTTTACAATATCTGGCTCATATTATGAATCTAAATCGTAAAGCAGCCAAACAAAAATGTTTGCTATTCTGTGATTAAATATTAAGGGCTACATGTGTTTATGTTCAGATCCAAGCAACCTCAAATTGCCTTTTAATGGCTTGTTTTTACTGAGCGGTACATGTTGACACAGTCTAGTCCAGTACTGTACACATTTACATAAATTCCTACAATCCTACAAAAGATACCAAAATAGCAAAATGAACCATACAAATTTTTGGCACCCTTTTCTAAAGGTACCAAACACAACAGATATGGAACCAAAAGGATGTAGCTAGACTCTCTGCTGAATACTGTTGGGTTTACAGAGAATCAACACCAGTGCCTGCAACAAGACAAGTCAACAGCTCCTGTATCAATCAGCTGTATTCTCCGTGCTGTAGACCTACAGCACATACCTACACAGTTGCAGTAGATACATAGCAGATACATGACCAAAAAAAGTAATAATAATAAAACCCCCTTTTCTTGTTAATTAAAATGTTAATTAAGCATTATGCATGGAGTCAAAACCACAATGTTTATTATCAGCATAAAAAAAACTCAATCGTTGTTAAGGAACATCATCATAATCATTAAAGTCAGCATAAAACAAAAGTTAAGATTGTTCTTTTTTTTCCCCATATCATAACGCACATCCAATTGAAATCATACCTGCCAACATTTGTCTCTGAAAATCTGGGAGATGGGGGTGGGGGGATGGGATGTGTCTGTGTCCAGTACCATTCAGAGACTTGACAAGGGCTGGAAAAACTGAAAAGTGGGGTGGGTGGGGGTGAGCAGAGCGACCAGAAGAGATGCCTGGTCTGTCGGCGATCCGGGGGTGTTATGCCCCATTCACAGGGGGTGTAAGCTTCAACGCTTTCCATTCACTTTGAATGGGTGACGTCAGGCATTGCCGAACTGCATTGTGGATTCGTCAGCGCCGCTTCAGTGGTGTTGATTGCTGCAGAAGTTGGGACATTCTCAACTTTTCAAGCACCAACGGAAGCGTCAGCCAATCAGATCGCTGTATGCAAATACACCAGCTCAGACAGTAGCCGATTGCTGACTAATTTCATTGGCTGACGCTGCTTTGACGATTGCTTTAACTTCAGAGATGCCCTCTGTCAAGCGTTGATGCTGAAGCCCCGTGTGAATGGGGTGTTACAGATTGTACTAATCACCTGAGGACCGGGGGAAGGGGTTGAAATTCCGTGAGTTTTCCAGGAGAAATGACAAAACGGGAGGTGGGTCTGAAATACGGGAGACTCCTGGGAAAAACGGGAGTGTTGGCAGGTATGATTGAAATGGTCCTGGAATTAGAAAAAAACATGCAGTGCGTTGCAACACTTTGTCCTTTGGGAGCCTATTGGATCACTTGAAGATGGGCATTGCTAACAAAATAAAGGAAGATTGTGAAACCCCTTCCATGTGACCAGAAGCAAAGCAAAGTCATTTTGAGGGGGGAGGGAAGATTTTGGTGTTTAATAAATGATTATGAGGGAAAATTCATTTTTATAAAATAGTGAAGTGCACATAGAGACAGAGTGCAAATGTATAGACTATTTAGAACCAGCACTACTACATACAGTACACTGTAAAAATGCTGAGTTGCACACAATTCCTAGAGGTTGTCCCAACACAAATCGATTAAGTTAAAGTAAACTGAAAATAAAACAATTAAGTTGTCCCTCCCAAAAAAACATTGGTCCCAAAAAAAAAAGAATTGTGTCGTTTCAACTCATTTTACATAAGTAGTTTGAACAAGGAGCAAAGGTCATTTTTTGAGTGTACGTATTTTCAATCTTTTTATGAAAAGTAAAAGTAGCATCAAAGAACCGATCTGAAATGTGTTATTGCCAGCTGTACAAGAGAATTATGCTTTCGCTTTATTTTGGCTCGAAAGCTTGTTGAAATTAATATACGTGTAATCCTTTTACTTCATTACCATTAAAGCTATATGTCGAAGATGGCTCTTTATATGCAACCTCTGAATCAATCAGTGATATATCGGTGCTCACGGATGGACAGGCTCCATATAAAGACACTGTTCCAAGATCAGCTTCTGTACATTTGATTTGAAGAGGAGCAAAAATGAACATTTTGGGATTTGGGTGCGTTTTTAATAAGACAAATACACTTGATAATGTGCTGTTCACTAAATAACTATTCAAGAGTTCACACCTAGCTGATGATTGATTATAAGCAAGTTTGGCATGCTGTCCCGGGAGAGAGCCCTGAGCCCAAAAGGTCCTTGAGCCCAGGACTCCCTCCCAATTGCAGGGCGAGAGGGGAGCTTTGAGCTCAGGTAGATCTCGAGAACTCCCCCTTTTTTGATAAGAGCTGATGACAGAAAATGATTGCTATGAAGAGATATGCTGCTGGATGAGAGTTTGACTGTAGTGCTAAATTTAGATTGTAGTGCATGTTTTTGAAATGTGGGAGGAAACTGGAGAACCCGGTGGAAACCCACACGAGCACGGGAAGAACATGCAAACTTTGCACAGAAACGATAGCCGGCCAGTTAAAGGACTAGAACCAGTGACGTTCTTGCTGTGAGGCAACAGTATTAATCACTGGGCCACTGTGCCGCCCTATGAAGGTAAAGGTGGAGGAGTAGGGGTGGAAGGGGGGATTCTTCAAATCGAAGATGACTGTAGTGAGAAACCCTGGCTCTTTATAGTGGGTTAGGAATCGGCTGATACGTCTGATACTTAGTTATTGCAGAGCCAGCCGTGTTCAATGATAATCACGTGATTCTCTCGAAATTAGTTTACAAATAAACTTTATTTATAACTTTAACCAATATTAGAAGTTTACAAAAATTGAACATGATTTTAATAGGCTAAATCTCTTATTTATTTTCAATATCTTCTAATGTTTTCTATGTGTTCTGTCATTTGAAGCTAATTTCATTAATTTCGAGAGTTGTGGGTAGGTTTGAGTTTTTGGGTTTTTTGGGGGTAGGAGTATCCCGTTTTTTACATCCCAATGTTGACAGGTATGAGTAAAGGTACTATTGGCAGTCAAACACATGCCTGATCAGAAAAACCCATACCGAACTGATTGGAAATCAATCCTGCAAGGTATTTCCACTGGCAAGGGGACATCCACATTTGCTGTTTTTATTCACTGCTCACAGTTCACCTACAAAGATGAATCCTTCTCTGTAGAACACAACCACTAGGAAAGGATATAATATAGTCTGTGACATTACTCACATATTAACCAAGGTCATGAGTTTCTGTGTAGGCAGTTTGTGCAGCTAGTCTGCAAGGCTGATGGGAGTTTTTTTGGAAGAGAAAAAGCAAGTGAAAGTAGGAAAGAAACACACTACTTGTTTTCCCACGGGGGAAGACAGACGTCTGTTCTACACTATGATCAGAGCCTTTTAAACTGATGTTTGCCTGCCACATTAAACAGGGCCTAAGGAACAATTACCTACATAGTGTGAATTGTAACACACACACACACACACACACACACACACACACACACACACACACACACACACACACACACACACACACACACACACACATACAGCTTGCAATTATATTATTTTATAATGCTTTTACTATACACCAGAACACTGAAAGGTCCATTATGGACATAATGAGAAAATTTAGAAAAGATTTAAATTTCACAAGACTGATTAATCCAACCCAGTCTCATTCTATTTTTGTACGCCTATATACATTTCTGGAGAGCGGCAACAACGTCCCAGGAGGTACGTCTTTTGTTTTTCACAAATCCTCCAGAGGCTGCTGTGTATGTTTTTTCAGATTTCAAATTTCTCTCGAGTGCCATTCGCACCTGCTCTTCTCACTTAAATCTACCAGAGGCCGCAGTCGACTGACTGACTGACCTACGGATCCCCACACCCTCCTCCTTCCCTAATAGTTTTAAAAAGCATCGATTGACCCGCCCCCCCACTTCCCTAAACCCAACTGACAATGTTTTCAAAAGCAATCCAGAAAAAATAAAAGCCCTTTACCACATTCTCACCCTGTTATTTACTTAATTTTTTGGCTTTTGTTTTTGTCTTAACTGCCGTCTGGAATTGCTCTTCGCCGAACTCAAACCCCATCGTCACGGTCAACTCTGCTCTGCGTCTCAAATCCTCTGATGTACGCGGCAAGCCACTAGACAAACTGGTAACAGCAGAAAAGCCGTCCATACAAAGGTAAGCGGTCAGCTGGTAGTGCGAAAAGGAATGGCGTCATACCACCCCGTAGCATTTGTTTTAAAGACAAAATGCAGCCATACATAGCTCTGGC
>CAIGQZ010033189.1:8119208-8139208 GCA_903798205.1 Danio tinwini
ATTTATTTATTTATTTATTTATTTATTTATTTATTTATTTATTTATTTATTTATTTATTTATTTATTTATTTAAAGGATTCCTACTAGATTACACTGTAAAAAAATTCTGCCTTCTACATAATTCCTTCATGTTGTCTCAACACAAATCAATTCATTTAACTTAATTGTCTTTACAAATTGTTTACATAAAACAATGAAGTTGTGACAAAAAATAAAATCCAGAATTGTGTTGATTCAGGTCATTTTAAATAAGTAGTTTGAACAAAAATGAGGAAAAATGATCGAGTTTAGTCATAAGCAAATTAAAATGATAGTTCATCCAAGATGAAAATTTACTCATTCACTCACCCTCATGTGGTTATAAACCTTCATGAATTTCTTTTTTTTATGTTAAATACAAAATAAGTTATTTTTAATAAAACTAAAAACTTGTAACCATTGACCTCCATACAGGAAAACACACTACCTGACAAAAGTCTTGTTGCCTATCCTAGAGGCAAAAGCCTCTAGATTATGATTAGTTTACCAAAATAAAATATGATCATGCCTTGATTTTTAATTACTAAATTTGGACAGTAAGATCTGACTTTGCTTAGACAAAAGTCTTGTCACTTAACAGACATAATTTACAGTATAGAATATAAAGTCATGGTGGAGTGGAAAAAGATTTAATATTTTGTGTGACTCTCATGAACTTGGATGACTGCATCCATACATCTCTGCATTAACTCAAATTACTTATTAATAAAGTAATTAAAGAAAGTGTTCTTGCAGGACTCCCAAAGTTCATCAAAATAATTAGGATTCTACTTCAATGCCGCGTCCATATCCCAGACATGCTCAATAACGTCCATGTCTGGTGACTGGGCTGGCCAATTCTAGAGCACCATGATATTCCGTTAATGAATTGGCCCTCTCTTGTGGTTTGAATTGTAATGAGCAGCACAAATGTCTTTATACCTCAGGCTGTTGATGTTGCCATCCACTCTGCAGATCTTTGCAGGCCCCCATACTGAATGTAACCCCAAACCATGATTTTTCCTTTACCAAACTTGACAAATTTTTTGTGAGAATCTTGGGTCCATGTGGGTTTCAGTAGGTCTTCTGCAGTATTAGTGATGATGGGGATGCAGTTCAACAAATGATTCATCAGAAAAATCTACCTTCTGCCACTTTTTCAAATTATCAACTAGAAGTCAAGCTATTATTTGTTGCTCTTACAACTGATATTGACGACAAGACTTTTGTCAGGTAGTGTATAATTAGTGAGTCAGTGATTAAAGGATTCTTTAAAAAAACTTATTTTGTGGTCAACAGAAGAAACAGGCTTGGAACAAGGGAGAGTAAATGAAGACTACATTTTTGAGTAAACAATCCCTTTAAGATATGAAATATGAATACTGACTGCATGTATAAGATAAATACAAATATTACTATTACTACCACCACCACCAATAATAATAGCAGTAGTAGTAGCTGTTGTTGTAAACAATGAATAATGCCAAACGGTGTCAAATATTAGTGCATAACATAAGTATTCTCTGTCAGTCTTGGGACTGAAACATGGGAAACCTTTCCTCACTAGATGGATGGATGGTTGGATGGATAAAATAATTGATGGGTAGAAGGATAGCAGTTGAGGTTTACTTGACTGAGAAGATTCTGCACAACACTGCATGGCAGAACCTATGAGTGATGGAAGCTGTTGAAGGTGTAATTGAAGAGGCCGTGTTCAGCACCCTCTCCAGAGCCTCTTGACTTCCTGGATCACCTCACTATGATGTGAATGAAAGCACTCTGAGGAAACACACCTGCCAGGATCAACACACTCACTGAGCTGCCACTGTCTGACAGACAGCCTTGTACATAACCAGGTATCCGTACATAGCTAGATTTGGTCAAGAGTCGATTTCCTGAAAATATAGCAGAAATAAATATTTTTTTATAAGCTTTTGTTTTCAATTAATTAAATTCCTTACCTGTGTATACTCAAACAAAATTAATCATAATGAAGTTCATCATTAACTGTTTGTGACCTTTTGATTTGATTTAGTTTGTCAGTTTTTTTATATGCATGTTGTCTGATTCCTTAGAATCAATCTAAATCTGTTAAAATATCTAGAATACTATTAGATTTTATTCATTCACTTTCTTTAGGCTTAGTCTCTATTCTAGAGGTCGCCACAGCAGAATGAATCACCAACTATTCCAGCATATGTTTTACGCAGCGGATGCCCTTCTAGCCGCAAAGCAGTATTGGAAACACCCATACACACGCACGCACACATGCACACACACACTACGAACAACTTAGTTAATTCAATTCACCTATACTGCATGTCTTTAGACTGTGAAACCCTCGCAAACACTGGGAGAGCAACAGAAACTCCACACAGAAACACTAACTGGCCCAGTCAAGACTCAAACCAGTGACCTTCTTGCTGTGAGATGACAGTGTTAACCACTGAGTCACCGTGCTGCATGCTATTAGTTTTAAACAGTTAAAAGATATGAATATGGTATAAATATATCTAGATGTAGAAAAATCCAGATCCAATTAGTTAAATTGTTTGAGATTGTTTTACTTAATAATCTAGGGTCAGTCAGCGCCAATAGCCTAGTAGTACTGTGCGTCGATATGTAGCACCGATGTGCTCACGGTGACCCGAGTTCGATTCCCAGCTCGAGGTCCTTTGCCGATCTTTCCCCTCTCTCTGCTTCCAATGCTTTCTTGTCTGAAATCTTTACTATCCTATTATAATAAAGGTGAACCCCCCCCCAAAAAAAAATAATAAACTAGGGCAAAATTGACGTAGCTCCATACTACACATGTAACCCGTATCTATGCGATATTGATGCTACTTGCTATTTTTTTCTTAGGATCAGATATCAGAAGATTATAGTTCACTCATAAGAGTGTAAAGAGATAACAACAGATTTTAAATTGCTAATTAATTCAGACTCAAAGATAAAGGTAAATAAATGAGGTAAGTATATTGTTTGAGCAAGTTAAATGATAAAAACAAAATAAAACAAATAAACAAATGTCAAAAACAGTTACGTTTTATGAATAATAGAATAAAACATTATATGTATATAAAAAATATACTAAAATCACCAACACTTCAGATTATAAATTCAGACAAATTCAGTTTAGTTCAGTTCAAATCACATGTTGCATGTACAATAAAGAACAAGAAGAAAAAAAAATGAAAAAATACGTAAAATTTAAATAAAAGTAGTGGTTCAAGTTCAGTGTTCAACACTCAGTTCTTTTTAGTTCCAGTTCGATGTGAAAAATGTTAAAAAAATCTGTCTAGATAGAGCAAAGTCCAAAAAAGGAATAAAAACTAAAATATGAGTGCAATGCAAGTGCAAGAATGTTTTGTCCTACCAGGGGTGCATTTCTTAACTCACGGGTGAACTATCATAGTACGATGCACCATTTGGGAAAAGAACAATGTAGTGACGAGTGTTTCCCAAAACCCGTAGTTTCTCTGTCACAGATCCATCGCTTGAACCACGTTAGTTATAGCGTAAAACGCCCATAATGATGCTCTAAACTGGGTGGAGTAACTTCTTAAGAGAACAACCCCATCATTTATTTGTGCAAATTATATTGTTATACATAAACACGCATTTAAAATAATATCCAATATTAGTTTTGGTAAAAACATGCACTCGCTTTCGATATTAATTGAAATATATGTAAATGGTACATATGGGGCCTATGTTTGCTTTACTAATATTATTGTGAAGTTGAACGTTTCATATTCTATTTTAAAACATAAAATCACTTACAAAAGCTAATACTATTCTAATATCATATATAAATCATATAAATAAATAAATAATGAGCCTATTTATTATAAATATATTTAGTTTAATATTAATAATAATATTAATGATGATGATGATGATAATGATAATGATTATTATTATTATTATTATTATTATTATTATTAATATCAAGTAAGATATTGTTTATTTATTTAAAAGTCTACTTTTACAGTTTGACACATGCAAACCACAGCAGACAGTTCTAACCAACAGGCCCATGTCATTTACAGTACAGATAATAAATAACCCACTATAAAATAAAATAATTAATGTATGCTATGTTTCAAATGTAAAGCAAATTACAACTAAGCGAGATTAACTTAATGCTTTTTTATTTTTAATAGTTCCAACTTTGAATGTTAGAATGTTCTAAATGAATAAGGCATAGGGGGGATAAGTGGGAATAGAACACAGCCAGGAGCTACATATGTTTCTAACTTCAGCTCCAGAGGTGTAGTTTCAAGTGCTCAAGTTTGCGACGCAGTTTGCGAATGTTCGTTGGAACGACGGATTTGGGAAATGGCAAATCAACGAACTATGTTTGTAACGACGGAACTTGCAACCTTGGTTGGCTAACGATGGTTTTGGGAAACGCACTCCAGTTCAGGGAACAACAGATTAATTTACTTCCAGGTACAATCTTTCAGAGAGGGCGGCTCGCCATGTCCAGACCACCGAGAAAGCATCCACGGCAGGGACAGATTGCGATTTTGAAGCAGAAATAACAAAAGGCAACACAAACACATACACAGAAAACCCCGGCCTTGATAAAACACAAAGCCAAGGAGAAATAAAGATGAACAAGGAGAATAAAGAAGAATTTGTCCCGATTAGGTATAAATCCAATTAGTTTTCTGTTGTCTCTGCGATTCTATGTATTCCACTCGCACTTCTCTCGCTTCACTCTATCCCTTGTTGTTAACTTCCTATCCCTAAAATCTGAAATCTTACGTTTTTCTTTCGGTCAGTTACCAAAACAATATGATTTTATATTGTTTAAATGATCTAAATTGCTGTTTCAAGGTAATTAATGTAGGTCAATCTGCTCGCGCTGCTCAATCCAAATGACTCTCCGTCACCGTCTGCTCTCTCACACACATAAGAGGCGGAGCTACTTCAACCAAGTCAAAGCTTACTTTATACTGTATTTATTTAAAAACTATGTGTATAATCAGCCTGATCTCACGAGGAAACAGACGTATTTTACGTTTTGTCAGTTTAGTGGCTAATTCATGCGAATTCATACTCGAGTTGAGTCGTACGCAACTGTAGGATTTTTAAAAAGAAGGCATGGTACCCAACCCGGCCCCTAAACCCAACCGTCATTGGGTGATTAGCAAATCATACTAAATAGTATGAATTAGATTGTACGAATTTATATGAATTAGCCACTAAATCAAAAAGTTACGAATTGCCGTGAGATTGCGTTGGTATAACATAAAGGAACTTTATTCAATATTTCTCCTCTCAAAAACAAAACAAAATGTTAGAATTCAAAATAAACTATTTATAATTTCTTTTAGTGACCTAGTCAGTAAGCTGGGTTACACACACAATAGATGAATTTAAAAGAAGCTTTTAAAACCCATGGGATTTATTGACAGTGATACATAAACTGTGTTTTTATTTGTGTAACTAATATCAATCAGAACGTTTATTAGTTTAATTATGTTAAAAGTAGGTAACATTTTTTTTTGTGATTGTACTATTTATAAGGCTGCACTGATATTAGAGGTTGAATCACAGCTAAATCACTTTCTGCATTATTGTTGCTTTTGTTATTTGTTTATTTACAATTGTTATGTTTTGTTATTTTGTGATCATTCTGCTGGACAGTCGTTGTAAGGCTAATTAATAATTATGATACATGAAAAGGACCAAATTGCTAAACACTACGGGTAGGGCTGCACAATTCTGGCTGAAATGAGAATCATGTTTTTGTTTTTTTTGTTTTTAATAAATATCACAGTTTTCTCACAATTCTGTAAATGTAAAATAAAGGTTAACATGAGTAGGCTATTTCTTAAACATATGGTAAAACAACAATAATATTATCTGTAGGCATACTGTTGGTTAAAATGCTAAATTTTGTATAGACTTGGAGTGGTGGACTTAAATAGACTTTATATTTGTCCTTGCCAATAATGCACAGTAAAGTGATTACATCAGTATACAGCTATTCATAATTCTGAAGTTGAATTATTATATTTAAGACATATGTTTGCCATCTGTCATTGACAACATTATTAGACCATTTTTTCACTGGTAAAATGAGACATTTGTCATTATCAGATTCCCTCTTGCATTATATTTAACATTTTATAGCCTGTAGTAGGTAGTTATACTGACATTGCTAAACATTTATTCTCATGCCCAACACTCTGTGTTCACTATGAATAAAAAAACATATCAAATGCTTGTCGTAATCATAACTCTAAAATGCGATATGATCATTTAAATCATAGGTCTCAAACTCAATTCCTGGAGGACCACAGCTCTGCATAGTTTTGCTCCAACCCTAATCAAACAAAGCTGATCCAAATAATAAAGGTGTTGAAGACTACTAGAGACTATTAAGCAGGTGTTGGTTGAAGCTAAACTGTGCAGAGCTGCGGCCCTCCAGGAATTGAGTTTAAGACCATTGATTTAAAGGATGTCCGTGCTTTCGGTTTTACTTTTACTGCCGAGTGCTCATGTCATGGCTGCAGTCACTTTGCAAGAAAAAAAACACAACATACATGCAAATTACACTTTTCTGAACAATCGCTCTGTGCAACAAACTGAACGTTATTTAAAATGTTATTACATGTTATTCACAGCCTATGCAGGTTCTGTTCACTAAAGTAGACAGCATATACGGTGTCAATTACATTTTGGGGTGAATTATACCTTATAAGCACAGCATGTGACACTTTTAACACCTTTTGGAGGTGTCCACAATGTTTATAAAACAATGTGAAGACTTGTGAAACCGCCTACAGTGTATATGCTTCTCTCCTGAACTTGAAAATATAATTGGCTGAATCGTAGAGATGCTGGATTAAGATTGTGCTGGGCGTTGAATCAAGATCATGACCTTTTTTTTTATTATTAATCGTGCAGCCTTAACTACAGGGAAATAATCAAGTTCAAATACTTTATTGTAATTATATACTGTAGGCTATACAATCATAATAAAGTGTCTAAACTAGATTTTTTTTTACTGTACTGTTTAGTAATTTGGTTCTTTTTGTGTATTATAATTATTTAAAGTCAAGTTCCATTTATTTTATTAAAATGTTTTGTTTTAATTTTTATTTGGTCTTTTTCACTGAATATTTACATTTTATTTCGGCTTTATTTAAATGTACACAATATTTTTTAATAGTTAGATTTCTTTTAACAATAATAATTCCCTTCTATGATAAATATTTTGTATTGCATTTTTGAAATGTATTTTTGCTGGGCATCAAATAAAAATATCTAGGTTCACTGTATGAAATGTGAAATTTCAAACTTCCTTAAATTTATCAAGTTTCAACCAAGTTATACAAAGTTTAACTTAATGTTTTAAATTAGTTTAACTGACTGTAGGTTCAGATGATTAGAAAAGGTCTTTTTATTTAACAAAAAAAAAATTAGGCTGCAATAATTTTTTTTTACAATGTTGATTTACTTTACCTGTTCTGACATCACTGTGAAATATGCAACTCTTTTTTTATAACCATTTAAAATTGTACATCAATGTACTTAAAACAAAGGGTTTTTATTGCTTTTTTGAGGAAGACAAATATCATTGAGTATATACAGTATACAGTTAAAGTCAGAATTATTAGCCCCCCTTTGAATTTATTTATTTTTTATATTTCCCAAATGATGTTAAACAGAGCATGGAAATTTTCACAGTATGTCTGAAAATATTTTTTTCTTCTGGAGAAGGTCTTGATTGTTTTATTTTGGCTACAACAAAAGCAGTTTAAAGTGTTTTAAAAGCCATTTTAAGGTCAAATTTGTTAGCCCCTTTAAGCTATTTTTTTTTTTTTGCGATAGTCAGAACAAACCATCATTATACAATAACTTGCCTAATTACCCTAATTTGCCTAGTTAACCTAAGTAACCTAGTTAAGCCTTTAAATGTCACTTTAAGCTGTATAGAAAATATAATTTATCATTATGACAAAAATCAAATAAATCAGTTATTAAAGATGAGTTATTAAAACTATTATGCTTAGAACTGTGTTGAAAATATCTTCTCTCCATTTAACAGAAATTGGGGAAAAAATTAACAGGAGGGCTAATAATACAGGGGGGCTAATAATTCAAGTGCACATGGACACCAATAATCAGATTTTAATACGATTAGGACAATACTCTGATTAAGAGTTTGCAAAACAGCAATTTTTGATTATTTAATTTGATTAAGGTCATAATAAAAAAAAAATCAACTTAAGACGTGGAGTATGCCAATTTTAATCGTATTATTGAAGTGCAGTACAGACATGTAAACATCTTAATCAAACTATTACTATCGTGTAGGATTTTTGCCATATTTTGCGACAGGATAGTCTATACACACATGGCTGTTTGACAATTTTCTGCACCTACGGAGTCACTGAAGAACCTTAGACACCTGTTGCATTGTGAAATGCAGAGTTTTTTCCCCCCATACGGTGTGCAGTATCTAATTCCATTAAAACAACACTCTTCCAGCAGTTCATACTCGCATCCAATATCGCGTTTGTCACGGGGGGCATGCATGAAATGTTTCTGAATGAAAGTAAAAGTGTCAAACTGCAGTGAAAGTCGACAAATTAAAAATGAAACACCCTAAATTACATGAAACTCTGGAGGAATTGTGGATAGCGCGCTAACGCAATGCAATGTAAACACCTTAATCATATTATTGTCTTATTTAAATTAAGGCAAATAATTTGATTATTGAAGTCCACATAAATGTAGTCACTGCTCTAAAATTTTGGCTAACACAGATCAGCAAAAACTAAAGTAAAAATTATGTATTATGTAAGCCAGTAACACGTAACGAATGTGTTTGATGTCAAAAATTGCATTTTTCCAATTTACATGTAAAATATAATGATAACTTCCCATTTAAACAACTTTTAAAAGTTCAACTCGTGCACACAAAACATAGCAATTTCAATCAATGTCCAAAATGCAATGAGCAAACAACAAAAAAAATAAAAATAAAAGTATAAAAATAATACAAAATAAAAATAATTAATCTACACTAACATCATTTTAACATATGTACACTAACATTATAACGCCTCATAACACTTATTTTTTTCAAAACCACACAAAACCTTAATGAATAGAAAGATCACACAGCTAAAGCACACTTTAAAACAATTGCTGCAGAATGTACAGTATTAGGGCCTCATGGTGGCGCAGTGGGTAGCACGATCGCCTCACAGCAAGAAAGTCACTAGTTTGAGCTTCAGCTGGGTCAGTTGGCATTTTCGTTTGGAGTTTGCATGTTCTTCCCATGTTGGAGTGCTCTGGTTTCTCCCACAAGTCCAAAGACATGTATGCATATGTGTGTGAATGAGCGTCTATAGATGTTTCCAAGTAGTGAGTTGCAGTTGGAAGGGCATCAGCTGCGTAAAACATATGCTGGATAAGTTGTCGGTTCATTCCAATGTGGCGACACCAGATTAGTAAAGGGACTAAGCCGAAAAGAAAATAAATGAATGAATAGTATTACTGCCAATTTTGGTTGCCAGTAATGCTGCAAAATTTACAAGCACACAGTAAATCAACAATTACAACTGTGCTGTAGTTTTACTTTTAATTTACAGTGCGCTTGTAAATTCTGACAGTAATACTGTAAACACTGCCTGTAATACTTCAAAATCTACAAGCGCACTGTAAAGGAATAATTACAATTGTGCTGTTAAAATTATATTGCATTAACATTAATTGTAATTTAACATAAAATTACAATTACATTACATTAACAACTGTAATTGTTAATTTACAGTGCACTTGTGAATTTTACAATATTACTGGCATCCAAAATTGCCAGTAATACTGTACAATTTACAGCATTTTTTTTTTACAGCATAACCAAGTAAGCCAATGCAGTAGCAACTTCGGTCACACAGAACAGTGCAGCAAACAGATCCACACAGCTTGACTTTGACCTTATGACGATAGCAGATTTAAAATCTTCATCACAGTTTGTGTGTGTGTGTGTGTGTGTGTGTGTGTGTGTGTGTGTGTGTGTGTGTGTGTGTGTGTGTGTGTGTGTGCGTGTGTGTTGATGATGTGATGGGTCTGCTAAGAAAGCCGTAATGACAACCAAAACCTAATTGGAAAGGCAGAATGTGAGTACCAAGAATTAGAAATTACATGGAAACCTAATGGACACATTCCAACAATCCCACACTCTACTGTGGCACTCAGTTACTTTGCAAATCCACAGATTAGAGCTGATGCCATAATCTGCCAGGGAATATCCTGTGATCGCACAACTCGCCCTTCATCCACACAGGGTTTCCACATGCACCATAATGCTTTCTCTTGCAATCTCGAAAAGAGAGAGAAAGAATAACAGCCTTACAGCGTGTGTTAATAGTTCTTATTCTCACTAGGGGGCGTCTGTTTTGTGCAAAAGCTCTTGCAATCACACTGCAGCCAAATGTGGCCGAATCAGATTTTTTTCGTCCACATGTGACTTAGGTCTTGAAAGTGTGAACAGCCAAAACCGCATGGAATCTGATCTTTTCAGTTCAGATTTGTGCCACTTTCATATGTAGTCTTAAATCAGACACAGATCTGATGTTCTGCAATGCGACCGCAGTGTGAACGGTTATGTAGGATTTCATGTGACTTTTACATAATCTTTGCGCGACTTGCATCATCATTCTGTGCTGCAAACGTCATCTACTCCTTAGCAGCATGGTAGCATGGCACAAAGGGCGATTACTTTATCACTGAAAGTTGGTTGTTAATTTGGAAAAAAAACATTTGAAGGCAAAACTGGTGCTTGTTAACCAATCTGGTTAACGATTGGGCTTGATCGCGAAGCTGAAGAGCGTTTGGCGGTGTTGAGGATAGGAGATCCATAGGCAAAGGAGGGGGCACTATCATTTTAAGGGGAAAATTATTAACTTACCGCCAACATTTCCTGTAATACCATTCCTAAGGTATGAGTATGATTTTTTTTTTATTCACTTTTTTATTTTTATTTTTTTAGGACAACAGTATCTCCAGCAGAAAAAAATATCCAAAGATGCCATTTTAAATTAATTTAAATTAATCTTTTGAATTATTTAGCCTGACGTTTACTGTTCCAAACTATTGTAAATCTTTTAAAAAATGAAATATATTGTTTTCAAAGGGGAAAAGTTTTTGCTTTTTACCAAGACAATTAAAAAGAATATATTTTAGAGCAGTGAGCACAATACCGTGAAACTGTGATATTTTTATCCAAGATTATCATACCATCAGAATCTTATACCGGCCCATACCTAAACATTCAGTATTACCAGAAACATAAACCTCCTTTAACATAATCTACTCGATTTTCAATTTATTCTTTTTTAATGACAAAAAAGAAAAATATCTAAACTGAAAGGATTTAATAAAACGTCTTTGTATCCAGAGCCCAGACTTTTAATCCACACAATGCAAAAAGCTGGAGGAAAAATGGAGAGAGAACATTTCACATGTTCAGATAATCGGATATGAAATAGCAGCAAGTTAGCTAAGGGTTTAAGCATGAGACCTGACTTAAGGTCTAAAAATCTTATATTAAGTCTTTTCATCCATGTACTTAAAGTAAAAATCTTTATCCAAAGAAAACAATAGAATCTTTATTCATTCGCCAAAATGTCTGGTGAAATTGGTTTCATTGTTTCCATACACTATTGTTATTTCTGGAGAAAAAAAAAAAAACATTGTTCTTTTAAGATATTTGCTTAAAAAAACAATTTCACAGTTCATGTGTTCATATACACTGCATGCCCTGATAATGATGAATAAGCTTGACTTGCTGTACAAACCACAGGCTTATACAAAACCTCACATGCGAGGCAGAATGTAATGCCTCACGTCTGTGTTAAAGACCTGTCAACACCTTTACTCACTGATATAACTGAAGAGAACGACACTCAAGGGATCCCCTCGGTATCTCCCTGCTAGAGTATTTAAGGCTATAAGAAAGACAATAAATTATTATCTTACCTGTATGTGACAATGGATGTGAAGCAGTTATTTATATAGATTCAATCCAGGTATGCAGAGAGAAAAAAAAAGAAAAGAAATGAAATATCATTATTAGTAAAACACTTTAGTCACATAATAATGTTGTCAACATGCAGCCCAACAGATTACAATCTCCAAGTAAAAAGTATAATTATAATATTGTAATAATTATTATTTTTGTATTAAAGAGGTCATTATTCATTCATTAATTTTCATCCAGCTTAGTCTCTATTTTAGAGGGCGCCACAGCAAAATGAACCACCAACTATTCCAGCATATGTTTTACGCAGCGGATGCCCTTCCAGCCACTACCCGGTATTGGGAAACACCCATACATGCTCAAACTCATACACTATGGACAATTTAGCGTACCCAATTCACCTATATCACATGTCTTGGGACTGTGGGGGAAACTGGAGCACCCAGAGGAAACATGCACATGCAACCTCCACACAGAAATGCCAACTGGCCCAGGCTGGACTCAAACCAGTGACCTTCTTGCTGTGAGGTGACAGTGCTAACCACTGAGCCATTGTTTTCTTTTAATGGTCATTATTATGTATTTTGTTGGTTATTAATTTAGCTTAGAGCCAATAATGTGTATGATAGAGCAGACTGATCAGTACCAATTTTGTGAACACAGCTTGACCAAACATTTCAGAGTGGTAAAACTTTTTTAACTCCCTTAAACACACAGCATCCCCAAGGCATTCATTCATTCATTTTCTTTTCGGCTTAGTCTCTTTATTAATCAGGAGTCACCGCAGCAGAATGTACCGCCAACTTATCCAGCTTATGTTTTATGCAGCGGATGCCCTTCCAGCTGCAATCCATCACTGGGAAACATCCATACACACTCATTCACACACAGGCTCGAACCAGTGACCTTCTTGCTGTAAGGCGAGAGTGCTACCCACTGTGCCACCATGCAGCCCTCCCCAAGACATGGCAACAGTAAAAAAAAAAAAATAATAATAAAAAACACTGCATAAAAAAGCCTTAAAATACTGCAACTTGGGTTGTGAGCTGGGTCTATTCTACGCAAACTATGATGACTTTCAGCTTGATATTTTAGCATGGATGTATACCGGACCGGTGAGCCGTCTGACAAAAAAGTGCCCTTCTGAATCAAATCAGCAGGATGTCCTTCTGGATCTTTCACTTACTTCTAAGACACTACTGACTTAAGTTACATGGACATCTGTAATCTAGTTATTTGCCTTAATAGACAATAATATAATTAAGGTGTTTATGTGAAGTGCTTTCATGTAAGAGTTTCTTGTAATTGTGGGTGACTTTAACTGCAGTTCGGCAGTTTCACTTTCACTCATGAACATTTCATTCATGCCCCCGTGACAAACTGAGGTATTAGATGCAAATAAGGAGTAAGGACTGGTGAGAGTGTTATGGAATTTAATAACGCACGCCAAATGGAAAGAAAAAAAACTTCCGCATTTTGCGATGTATGTGTGTGTGTGTGTGTGTGTGCGTGTGCAGTCCTTTACTGACAGCTGCGTGTGTAGATTTTTTTTTTTTAAATATGGCGTAAAGTCCTACATTACGATAATAGTTTGATTGTAGTGTTTGCTTCAATAATGCCACTAATATAACCATACTCCACGTTTTAATTCTATTTCTGTTTAGTTCAGTTATGACTTTAGTCAGATTAAGGTAATCAAAAACGCAGTTTCGAGCTTATGTAAGCCTACAGTTCAAAATTCATGTTTAACTGAATAAGCAGTTAGTAAACACAAGTACATCTTATTGGACATAATTTATTTTCATTACCAATTATCATAGTAGAACAGTTTCGCAAGCAGTTTGTGATGCATTGTGGAAACAGGAGATGAGCCCCTGGTCTAATACACCACCTGGCTCGAGAAACCCGTTTTAAAAGACTTACTTTTAGTCATTATTTGGGTAGCACACATATTCTGAATGTCTTTTGCAAAATTCAAATGAGCCATTTTAATCTAGATTAATTCCAAGATTACAGTGAGATTAATCTAGATTAAAAAAATTTATTATTCCCACCTATAGTTCTTCACTGTCTTCGATATACCACAACCCTGTGCACTAAATTTCAGGCAGTTTCAGACAAAAAAAAAAGAATTAACACATCATGGTTGTAGCTTTTTGTGTAAAGGTGCATTTTGAACAATGTTTTTTACTTTTGATGGCTTTTCTAGTGAGAAGTTGCTCTTGTAGCAAGTAAATTGTCTCTGCGTAATTGTACATGATTAGCATTATGCTTTCAAAGAAGTCTGTCTAAAATCAATTTTACAAGGAAAGCTGCCTCCAGAGACATAGGGCCCTATCATACAGCCGGCGCAATGTGGCGCAACGCAATTGTTGTTTGCTAGTGTTGTTTTTTACCATGCTGTTCAAATAGCAAATGCATTTGCATTCATATGTGCGCCCATAGACGTTCTGGTCTAAAAAAGGAGGTGTGTTAAGGCGCATTGCTGGTGTGTTGCTATTTTGAGGAACTAAAATAGACTGCACAATAGACCAGCTGAGAGGAGGTCCAGCACAGAGCGCGTTAGTTGTATTCTCATGGCATTCTGTGGAGGGTGCTCGGGGAGTATGGGGTCAGAGGCGCTCTGTTAAGGGCCGTCTCGTCCCTGTATGAACAAAGTAGCAGTCTGGTTTGCATTGCCGGCAATAAGTCAGACTTGTTTCCAGTGCATGTTGGACTCTGGCAGGGCTGCCCCTTGTCACCAATTCTGTCAATAATTTTTATGGACAGAATTTCAAGGCGCAGCCTCGAGCTGGAGGGGGTCCGGTTCGGGGACCACAGGATTTCATCTCTGTTATTCGCAGACGATGTTGTTGTGTTGGCTGCATCGAACATGGACCTTCAGCATGCACTGGGGCGGTTTGCTGCCGAGTGTGACGCGGTTGGGATGAGAATCAGCACCTCCAAGTCCGAGGCCATGGTGCTCCACCGGAAAAAGGTAGTTTGCCATCTCCAGGTTGGAGGAAAGTCCTTACCCCAGATGGAGGAGTTTAAGTATCTCAGGGTTTTGTTCACGAGTGAGGGAAGGATGGAATGTGAAATTGACAGGTGGATTGGTGCAGCGGCAACAGTAATGCGATCGATGTACCGGTCTGTTGTGGTAAAGAAGGAGCTGAGCCGAAAGGCAAAGCTTTCGATTTACCGGTCAATCTACGTTTTCACTCTCACCTATGGCCATGAGCTTGATGGAAAGGACAAGATCTCGGATACAAGCGGCCGAAATGAGTTTTCTTCGAAGAGGTGGCAGGGGATAGGGCGAGGAGCTGTGACACTTGGGAGGAGCTCGGAGTAGAGCCGCTGCTCCTCCACATCGAGAGAAGTCAGCTAAGGTGGCTCGGGTATCTGTTTCGGATGCCTCCTGGACGTCTACCTAGGGAGGTGTTACAGGCATGTCCCACTCGGAGGAGGCCTCAGGGTAGACCCAGGACATGCTGGAGGGACTATGTCTCCTGGCTGGCCTGGGAATGCCTCGGGATTCCCCCCGGAGTAGCTGGAGGAAGTGTCTAGTGAGAGGGAAGTCTGGGGTTCTTTCCTAAGATTGCTACCCCAGCGACCTGGCCCTGGAAAAGCGGCAGAAAATGAATGAATGAATGCATATTTATATTTGTTTTATTAAAAACAAACTTAGATTTGCCCACCTGTCAGGTTTTAGACCATTTGGGGCATAGCATATGCATTTTGAAATAACATTGTTTTTTTTACCACACT
This sequence comes from Danio tinwini, assembly GCA_903798205.1. Taxonomy (NCBI): domain Eukaryota; kingdom Metazoa; phylum Chordata; class Actinopteri; order Cypriniformes; family Danionidae; genus Danio; species Danio tinwini. The sequence continues at coordinate 8,134,985 of CAIGQZ010033189.1, forward strand.
TCGTTATCATTATTCATTTATTTGTTTGCTGGAAATTAGAACTGAATTTAGAAATAGTTTTGAAACAAACAAAATTTATTTTATAGGCTAATGGACGTCCGCGCGTACAACACGTTTCCTTATCAACGGAAGAGAGTGAAAGTGAAAGTAAAGAATAAGGAGGCTCATTCTCGTGCTGAAGATGGTCTGTTTAGCTGTTTTCTCGCTATGTTTGCAGAAGTTATAGAGGTATATGGGCTTCAATCTATGTGGTTTAGGCAGGTCCAGACCAGTATTCTCTGACAGAAAAAAATAACTTTTGGGGCAGAATATAAGCTTGTAACTTTGCAGGTCTTTTACAGGTACTTTTTTTTTCATTTATTGCACAGCTACTTGCCACAAAACGTAAAATCTAGACACAAAATATTGTTTTGAGAGTGTAATAGTTTATTAATTCTTAATTGTGGGTGTATGCACAAGGAATTATCATTTTGAATAAGCCAGCTTAAGCACTTCTGGTGAACAATAATGACATTATAAAATTGGCATGTTTATCAATGATCTTCACTGTTTGATTGGGTCTCACTTGGGAAGTGGGTCTCTGACTGGACAAAAAGCACTGCAATAAATTCAACCGTTCAGTGTTTAAAATATGCACAAATTAAATTACCACAGTATTTTTTATGGATTCAATGGAAGCTTCATCTCATTTTCATAAACATTTCATCTTGTTTTAATGCTGAACAACTAAATTAATGCTTAAGTCTTTTTAACTGGCAATATTTTAAATTAAATTACATTATCTAATGTCACCTACACACACTGAATTAGCGTCTCATACATGGCACTATACTTCACACATGATTTCATTCAAACATCTACTGCCAACATAATAAAGATTTGATTTCACTATGTTTTCATTCCCTACTTGGCTGATTATGTTAGTCGTTCAAGGGTGGTGCAGCCTTGACAGTCTTGTCATGGAAATAAACACATTTCGAACAACACATAGCATAAATACTATTAACCAGCTGCTCATTATTAATGTATGTGATGCACTGAGCTCGTGTCTCATAAGTTCCTCTGAGTCAATCACATTAGGTATATAAAGAAAACTTGTTTAGCTGGTGCTATATTCTCTGATGCTATTCATTTTAAAGATGTAAATTCTGATAATTAAGTTCAAACACATTCATTTGTACTCATAAACGACATTCATTTGTACTTTATTGCCACTTCATCATTTCCTATTTCTAATTTTCAATCAATCAATCAATCAATCAATCAATTATAAACCATTTTTACAAATCAATCATTTAACCATTCAACAATTATTTAACCACCCATTCAACCAGCCAGTCAAAAAATGCTGAGTTTCACATAACTCCATGTTGTTCCAATACAAATCCATTACGTTTTAAAGGGCACCTATGGTGAAAAATCTACTTTTCAAGCTGTTTGGACATATGTCTAGGTATAGTGTATAGACCGTCATATTTGGGTGATATAAACACACCCAGTTCTTTTTTTTTAGTTTAACAACATAAAAACTTAAAACTTAAAAATGGTGGACCAATTAGAGCGGTTTTGAGACCGACCGCAACTTGACGTAGGAGTGCAGTCCCCCCGCCCACTGAATTGATTGACAGCCGAGTATTAACATGTCTCCATAGTAACCTGTATAATCATATCCACAAGACAGGACGTGCGCAAATCAACCGTAAATAAAAGGTCTGTTCAGTTTGCTAGGATCATCAATCATCATCAAATGTGATCAAGAGAGAGTTTTACAAGTTTAAAATGTTTTAAAACAGTGCATGTGTATAATGAATTACAGGGATTTACTTCAGCTTTACTTCATCAACACAGCCGCGTGTCAGTACAATTATAAAAGAAGACGCTTCAATCCTGGTTTGTGGACGCTAAATCAGGTTTATTTTGTACATTAACGTAACAGATATCCATACAGCAGTGGATATTAACCTGTATCCTGTCACATTTGCATGCAAAGACCGTGCAAAGCTTAATGCGTGCACTGTATGTATGTCCGTGTGTGTCTGCGCTGTGTGTGTGTGTGTGTGTGTGTGTGTGTGTGTGTGTGTGCGTGAACTTTGTAACGACATTGTGTGACTCATCCTGCAGCTCCACAACAAATGCATCAAATAATCATTGGTAAAGGTCTTACTGTAGTATTTCTCACAAACGTTACGTGAGATCAGCTTCTTTTATGCCCGTCAGTTGTCTGAGGAAGCTGAGGGCGGAGACTGAGGCACGCTGACAGGCACGTGGGAACGGTGGGTGGGGAGGACTAGCCTTAAAGGCCCAGTACACAAAAACAGCAAAAATCTGTTGAGAGCTATACAATACAAACTAGTGAAAGCTATAATATATAATCTGATGGGTGTTTTGAGCTGAAACTTTACAGACACATTTTGGGGACACAAAAGACTTATATTAAATCTGGAAAAAGGGGTAACCTAGGTGTCCTATAAGAAACCTTTTAGGTTTTTACAATTTTAAGTGGGTACAACATAAAACAACTAGGTTGTCCCAAAAACAACATTGTGTTGTTTCAACAATTTTAAATAAGTAGTTTGAACAAGCAGTAAAAATAATGTGCTGACATTTTTCATTATAGGGCCAACTCGCTAAGCCTATTTAAGGACGGTTGTAGCCTCCTATATTTCTACTCAGTCCCCCAAAACTTTTGAATATTAGCCCATTTGTTCCTTATTTGCTTTTTTTGTGCATTTTCTGTTTTGAGGGCATATTGCTTTAGGTTTTCTGTCTTGATGCTTTGATGTCTTTCTTGGTCTACATGTATGCTTCACTTCTACACATTCAGAAATAAAGGTACGTGAGCTGTTACTGGGAAGGTACCTTTTCAAAAGGTACACATTTGTACCTAAAAGGTCCATATTAATACCTCAAGGGTACATATTAGTACCTAAAAAGTACAAAAGTGTTCCTCGTAAAATTTGTAGGTACTAATATATACTTCTGAGGTACCAATATGGACCCTTCAAGTACAAATGTGTACCTTTTGAGAAGGTACCACCCCAGTGACAGCTCTCGTACCTTTATTTCTGAGAGTGTACAACTTTTCCATTTGAATTGTACTTGGTACAGAACTTAGACAGAGCTGACTGGCAACAACTAACATCTTTTGCAACATTTCGTTACGATTCACCTTCTTTGATAATCCTCTCCTTTGTTTCAACTGACATCTCTTATGTTGGAGCCATGAGTTATGCCGATCAGCTTGTTTTTTTTTTTTTACTGCAAACTAGTTAGATACAGATAAGAATACATACTAAGAATACTAATAAGATACAGTTGTTTGTTTTAAAACTGCACAGTACATGGTTCCATGGTTCACAGTACATGATTCCATATAATTTTCCTCGGATTTGTGTGATTCCATTTTTTTTTATTCGCTCATAACCTGTACACTAAATTATCGCCTCAGTCCCTTTCAAATTTCATTTGAAAATGGTGGCAGAATTCGGCTCCTCCCCATCTTTCGTTTTTTTATTTGATCAGCAAACCACAGCTGTGCAGAGCAAGAGAACAAGGTGTTTTAATCGATAAACTGTTATAAAAACTGCTTATTTGCAGTTCTTTGCTAAAGATACACTTGCATCACTTGTACCCCAATGTCATAGAGGAGCAATCGGGTTTCCTACTGTTTCATCAGTGCTCACCTCATCATCACGTTTCCTCCAGCGAAAATGAACTCTTAACAAACAAATGCTATTTTTTATTTAAAATGAACTATGTAAAACATTACAGTGTGATGGTTAATATACCATACATTCATGCATAGAAAGGATTAAACACAGTGACAGAACCACTTAATGTACTCATTTTAACTGTCCGAGTCCTATTTATTATTATGATTCAGATTGTGAAACATGTGAATTAGCCTGTTGGTTTAAGAAAAAGTCTCTCAGAACATTTTTAATATTTTAAAATTGGCACTATGCTTATAAATAAACTGCATAATTGCAATCTAAACAACTACATTCCCGACTAAAAAAAGCCTCAACAGCACATTATGTTGTCCAACAGCAGCAGTATTTGTCAAACTGTAGAGTGTCCTCTGCTTGCCGCTGTATGTGGGCAGAGTGATACACAAGTGTGAAGGGTTAAGAGGCTGGACGAGTGCTGTTATTTGCAGAATACCGCACGGCTATCAGCCAATCAGATTAAAAAAACAAACAGAACTGGTGTGTGTGTGTGTGT
>CAIGQZ010033189.1:8143110-8154545 GCA_903798205.1 Danio tinwini
TCTATCCATCCATCCATCCATCCATCCATTTATCTATCCATCCATCGTTCCTTCAATTCATCCATCCATCTATCTATCTATTCATCTATCCATTGTTCTTTCAATGCATCCATCCATCCATCGTTCTTTCAATGCATCCATCCATCCATCGTTCTTTCAATGCATCCATCCATCCATTATTCTTTCAATGCATCCATACATCCATTGTTCTTTCAATGCATCCATACATCCATCGTTCTTTCCATCCATCCATCCATCCATCCATCCATCGTTCTTTCCTTCCATCCATCCATCCATCCATCGTTCTTTCCTTCCATCCATCCATCCATCCATCCATCCATCCATCCATCCATCCATCCATCCATCCATCCATCTATATATTTATCTATCTATCTATCATCCATCTATCGTTCTTTCCATCCATTCATCCATCCATCCATCTATGTGTCTTTAGATTACAAGCATTGCAATGCAGAAAAAAAATTTCTTATTTCAGTACATAATGTGATAAAGTGGCCTTTAGCAATGCTGAGGTAATGCTGCAGGGTATTGGATAAAACAAGAACTGTACAGTATTACTGTATCTGAATGTAGTAATCTATAACTTAAAATAAACTCTTCATGCGTCATATAAAACCAAAATTGTGGTTTATTGCTTTACATGCTGGTAAGACAATGTATTCCTGTGTAAAATAATTTTTGGCCAGAAAAAAAAATAGTAAAGTAGACCAGAAATCATGCCAGTAACCAAATAACTATAGGGTTTCATTGTGTCACCACTATGGTACCTTGAAGAGGTACCTATTATGAAAAAATCACTTTTATAAAGGGTTTAAACACAGCTGTGTGGCAACGGTGTGTGAATATAGCCAGCATCTACTGGTAAAAAAAAAAAAATTATAATTACACTTCAGAAAAACATCTATGTCTAGACGCTTCACGTCTACAGAAACACTTTGATTGACATTCTCCCTTTGTACGTGTCATCAGAGCAGGAAAAACCTACTCATCAGTCATAATCTCAACCTCATTAGCATAGACAGCCCTGAGTGAGAAGCAGGCATCTGCCATTAGAGTTTTTACACCATAACTGCGAAGATAATGTCAGCGACTAAGAGGCATTATAAATAATGAGTTCCACAATGCACAAACGAACACTGTATCTCCATAGACTACATAAACATTTAGTTTTTCACAGCAATAACGTTAGACCTGTTTTAAATCTGCCACTATGCTGACACATAGGCATTTGTAGCTCTGTCTCTTGAAAAGAGGGCTGGGAGCACAATCTCTTTTGAATTCAAAGCAACAGTCACCAAAATGGCACAGTTTGGGTAAACGCTTAAACGGGGCAGTTTTAAAGAGTTCTAAATATTATTTTATATAAATATTAGATATAACTTTATACACAGACTCAAGGGACATCAGAGACTCATTTTACATCTTGTAAAAAGGAGCAGAAGTCCCCTTTAAGATATAAACATCCCTGTTAGCATTCAGAAGGAGTCTCTGGTCTGCCTGTGACCGGGAAGGAAGAGACAAGATGCAATTTGTCTTCCAAATGAGTCCCATCTGATAAAAAAGGTCCAATCGCACTGTCAGATGAAAGAAAACACAACTATCTGATTAATTTCATTCACATACTTTCATTTAATTAAAGAAAGTGTTTGTGGCGGTATGAATGTGTGATTCCTCTTGGTGTTGTTTCACGATGCCAGGTCAGATGTGACATATAGCTTTACAGGTAAAAAACCTCACTGACATTTCCTACATACAGCTTTTGCAACAATAAGATGGTATGTAAAATTCTTTACTATGAAGTTAATTTGTCTGTGAGATCATTCATCAGCTTCCACTACTCCGGTTTCAGGAGCATCAAATGGGCAAGATTATATGTTATGACAGCTTCTCAGATGACCTCAACAAAGTAACACCCTTGCATACGTGCGTAGTTCTCACAAAAAGTGAGAAGTCATCTCTGACACAGGATGTTGACCGAGCCACGCACTTTCACTGTAGAAAAAAAAAAGGTGGCAATGATAAGCAACGATAATGATAAGAATACTGGTCTGAAATTGTATATATTTTATATTTTCCACTTGTGAAGAGAACAGCGCATGCATAGACGTTCTGTGTGGCATTGAGCAGAAAAAGACCACAGAAAAGTAGGAAAAAATTACTTAAAAATAAACATAAAACTTTTTTTAAACTTGATCATTTTAAATGGCCTGTATTTAAAGTGCTGCTTCAATTCTTTCCTTCCCTGACATTTTATTATTAGAAGTTGATTGAAACAGAATGCATACATCAAATGAAAAAAGTGTGTTGATAATAATTTATGATTGTAAATTAAACATAAATCAGAGAATCAATAAGTGAATTATGTTTCATATTTAGTTTAGTTACATTTATATTTGTATTATATACCGATCGTGAAATAAAAAATATAAATGACTTAGTACGTTAGAGTTGAACTTGGAATTTAGATTTAAATTCTCTAAATTATATATTTTTTAATTTAAAACAAGAAATATGCTTAACCACAGATCTATATTAGTAAAAGTATGCTAAACTATGATACCACTTCTAATAGGTCTAGCAAAATAAATAAAAATATATAGTTTATATTGAATAGAATAAATTAATTAATATTATTATTATTATTATTATTAGTAGTAGTAGTAGTAGTAGTAGTAGTAGTAGTAGTAGTAGAAGTAGTAGTAGTAGTAGTAGTAGCAGCAGCAGCATTTAATAGAAGGGGCAAGGTAAAACAAAATTAATATTATGTCTTATAATATTGTCTACTAATATACAGCATGTCTAAACACTACTTTTACTTAAAAAATAAAAATCACTAATATATAATACTATTATTAATATTATTAAAGGATTAGTTAACCCAAATTTAAAATTAATATGTGATTTACTCACGCTCAAAGCATCCTGGGTGTTTTTTTCCCCAGTCAAATTGAGTCAAAGCTATTTTTAAAATTTTAAATAAAAATTATATATTTTCCGCCATTGTAGTTTTCGTGCTGTACCTGCCAAAGATAATGTCAGTTACTAAGAGGCATTATAAGTTATGAGTTTTAGAATGCACAAATAAACACTGTATCTCCATAGACTACATACACTTTCAGTTAATAACCTGTTTTGAATCTGCCATTATGCTGACACATAGACATTTGTAGCTCTGCACTCTTTTAAAAAGAGTTCCACTGAATTTAAAGCAACAGTCACCAAAACAGCAGAATTTGAATCAACACCTAAAAGGGGCAGTTTCAAAGAGTTCTAAAAATTTATTTAACCTTATCTGAACTTTCAAATACAAACTCTAGGGAAACCATACACTTATTTTATATCTTGTAAAAGGGACCATAAGTCCCATTTAAGGCTTAACGCTATAAGATATAAGCATCCCCGTTAGCATATATTACTACTATTAAAGGGTTAGTTCATCAAAATTTTAAATTAATCTGTGATTTACTCACACTCAAGGCATCTGTGTTTTTTCCCAGTCAAACTGAGTCATTCATTCATTATTCATTCATTTTTTTTTTCGGCTTAGTCCCTTAGTCCCTAGGGTCGCCACAGCGGAATAAACCGCCAACTTATCCAGCATATGTTTTACACAGCGGATGCCCTTCCAGCCGCAATACATCACTGGAAAACATCCACACTTATTTATTTACACACACACACACACACACACACACACACACACACACACACACACACACTACGGTCAATTTTAGCATACCCAATACACCTGTACCACATGTCTTTGGACTGTGGGGGAAGCCGGAGCACCCGGAGAAAACCCACACGAACACGGGCAGAACATGCAAACTCCACACAGAAATGGCAACTGAGTCAAGGCTCGAACCAGCGACCTTCTTGCTGTAACACAAACGTGCTACTCACTGCGCCACCACGTCAACCTAAACTGAGTCAGTCATTTTAAAAATATATAAAAGAAGTCCAAAAAAGCCTTGCATGTCTCCAGGGGGTGAAAAAAAGGTTTCCTGCAGCAAATGGATATGTTTTTGTAAGAAACAAAAGGCTATTTAAAACTTTATAAGCAGTTTTGTGCAAGTTTTTGGTGATTATTGGTGCATTTACAATCACAGACTGTGACAACTGTAGAGCTGGAAAAGCACAATATATTTATTTGAAATAACTTTGACTGGATTTGACTGAAAGAATAGCCATATACAGTGCTAAGCATATATAAGTACACCCTTCACAAATATTTAAATTCATATTTTTAATAAGAAGCTGTACAATATTATATTTGTGCATATACATTAGATTAGTCAGTATTGAAGTCAAATCTTGAGCTTATCTAACAAAATAACTTATGATAATGATCCAACAACTAGTACACCCAAATGTATATAATAGAAACATATTAAATACAAATTTAAAAAGGAGAAAAAAAAATCAAGAGAAGCAAAAAAAATGGAAACATTTTGTAGAAATTTTGTAGATTGTATTTTTTTTTTTTGCAATATTTTGCTTAATTTAACTGAATTATTTTTCAATTTCTAAATATTTTTGGTGACTAAAATATTATTTTAATACATATATCTGTTAAATAAATTGGTTTTGTTTACAGTTTTTCTCAGTCCCTTTGGTGCATTTCTCACAATACTTTTTTACATTTGCACAACAGTTAATGCATTTCTCAAAACAATTAGTCATTTGTGCACATCATAGTATCAGTTTCTCATTCCTTCCAGCAAATTGCAAATGCTTTTGGACACGCATCAATTGCTTTCATACAACTCTCTGCTGTTTGTAACATTATCATTTGCTTATGTCATGTCAGTCAAAATTAAATAAACTTGTGAATGCTGAATAGTCATTCCATATAAAACTAATAGTCCTCATTGCATTACTTGAGCCATTACATACAAAAATGTTGAAATAGTTGTCAAAATCTGTCCAGCAAATCTTATTTAAAACTTTAAATCTTTTTTTTCTGAAAATGTCTTTTAAATTGAACAATTTAATGAATGATTAACAGACCTGTGTATGTTGTAGGTTCAGTTCCAATATGTACTGCAATATTGTTTACAGTAGTGTACAGCTCTACCCAAAGGGAGTTTGTTTGTTGTAAATAAGGATGTATTTATTCTTTTGCACAATGCTGTGAATAAATTAGAATTGCAAAGAGCAAATACAGCAATTCAGTGTCTTGTACACGGATACCTCACTAAATGCAGTGATGTCTAACTTTACTGTAGTTTTCAAATGGCTGTGCAAATAGTATATAGTACTTGTAGTAGTCTTGAGCATTTTCAGGAAGTGTCACCAAAATCTGACTTTTTTTGACATGACAAAGCCATTTGACCATCTCATTCATAAACAATAGTGGCAGGACTTTGCATTTTGATGACAGTGACACTTTCATTGACATGAATACTTGCTTTTGAGGAATGAGCTATCCATTTTGAGCAAGTGACACGCTTTTGCAGGTTATCCACTAGGTTTTGCAGTTTGTACTTATTGTTTTGAGAAATGCATTAACTGTTGTGCAAATGTAAATAGTGTTGTGAGAAATGAACCAAAGCGACTGAGAAAAACTGTAAATGCACCAAAATACATTGCCTATATTCACTGAGAAATGAATAAAAATATTCATTTTCAAAATGGGTACTCAATTATGCTGAGCTGTACATGTGTAAAACAATTATAGGCTAATTTTCATTCTCAGGTAAACTAACCCTTTAATTAAATGCCTACACATTTATAATCAAGTGACACAAATTGTGTTCTCCATACAGTCATGAGCGTCATCTATAATGTTTAGTATTTTACACTGATCATTTTGCACCATAAAACCCTCGAAGCATTGTCTAGAGGCACTGATTGATTTGATATTGATATGTTTTAGTAAAATCTTAAAGTATAAATCAAAATACATTATATGATTTACCAAGAACCATGGTTCAATCTAAAAAATCATCTATACAGTTCTACTGAAGAAAAAAGTCACTTACTGTACAATTACAAAAACAGCAAATTTTCTGTTTCGGGTGAACCATCCCTTATATTGTTCAAATGCTTTTGGGTATCAACAAATAAAAGCATAAACAACGTAAACACCTTAAAGGCCCCATGAACTTAAAATAAAGTTAGGACGCTCCACCATCATTTCACACTTTAACATGGCGAGCGGCAGTGAATTGAGGCAACAATACAAGGAAGCGCCAGTGTTTTTCAAATCGCAGTGTGGGGACCTTTTGGGTAAAGTCTAGATCAGACGGAAACACTTCCAACATGACTGCACATCTGTGGAGCCATCACCCAGCAATATCACTGTCTGAAGGCAGAATAGCAGAAAAGGTAATAAAGTCCTTCATGAAACAACAATCCCTCGCTAAATCCTTCCAGCAAACATACCTAACTGATTCCGAAAGACACATAAAAATAACAAAGGCAGTGTTAAGTTTAATTAAGATGGTTTATTTATATTAACTGAAGTACAAATATGTTCTTTTGAAATGGTTAATTTATGCTTATTAACTTAACATGCATTTTTTTATATGAATTTATGTGTTGCCCAGTTTGTACATGGGCTACCAGCAGCTGTGAAATTTCAATGTCAATTTTTTTATTATACAATACACTAGGAACTAGTGTACCTTTCTTGGCTTTGAAGTAAAATAAAGAAGTATTGCAAAAAATCGTTTTATTTTTTCTCTTTCTTACTGTTCCTATTGCCGAAGAAAAAAAAAATACTTGTGTCAAGCCATCAGAACCGAACAGAAAACCGTGTTAAAAAACGGAGGTATGTATTGAACCGTAAGCTAACTGTATTGTTGCATCCCTAATTTGCACAATGGCAAAGTGTGTGCTAGTACAGGCGTGGCGCTTCCTGGTGATCTGAAGCCGATCCGCGAATCACAGCACATGTTAGCTGACCAAGCAGAGGCTCTTGAGGGCAGCGTTTTGGAGAAACTAGGAAATATGATAGTCGTTTTCATGTTAGCTGAGTAGCAGTATAAAACTAAAATAAGATATATGAGAGAAATGAAGCATGAGCACACATTGCTTGACACCCCATAAACACAACCAAGCCTTAGCAATACACTCTGGACCACCCTTTTAAGATATCTATTAGCTAATGTGCTCCAAAACAGTGACAAAATTCGCGTTTAGGAGATATAAAAGTGATATAAACACATAAACCTTGTAGTTTGTCACTTCCACCTAAATGGATCAATGGTTTTATTCATGTCATCCTCATCCTCATACTTTCTCATTAAATCCTAACCAATCAAATGTTCTTTAGTATCTGACATGCCCCGCCCCTTCAAGATGATTCTCATTTGCTTTTCATTTGATGCACCTCAGCTCAACCCCTCTCACTGGCATAGCAGTGATCAAACAAAATGCTATTGGCTGTTTTTTTTTTTTAAAGGGCAGGGGCTACACTATGTCCCCTCTCTTTGTGTTTTGGTTGAGATTACGTCAAACATCGAGTAAAAATGCATATTTCAAAGCACTTCACAGGACTTGTAATATTAAAATCTTATATGCGTCAGATTCTTTTACAGAATACTTTCTTTTTCACTATAAAGAAAAACAAAACAAAAAATCCACTCAAACCTTAAATTAAAGCAAATACAAGCCCAAATATGAACATATATTTACAAAGAGCCATAAACAGGGACGGGCCTATACACATTGAATAAAAATGCATATTTCAAAGCACTTCACAGGACCTGTAATATTAAAATCTTACATGCGTCAGATTCTTTTACAGAATACTTTTTTTCCCTATAGAGAAAAACAAAACAAAAAATCCACTCAAACCTCAAATAAAAGCAAATACAAGCCCAAATTTGAACGCATTTACAAAGAGCCATAAAAAGGGACGGGCCTGTACACATCGAGAATAAACATTGAATAAAAATGCATATTTCAAAGCACTTTACAGGACCTGAAATATTAAAATCTTACATGCGTCAGATTCTTTTACAGAATACTTGTTTTTTCCCTATAGAGAAAAACAAAACAAAACAAAAAATCCACTTAAACCTCAAGTTAAAGCAAATACAAGCACAAATATGAACATACATTTACAAAGAGCCAAAAACAGGGATGGGCCTATAAACCAGATATACTGCATTTCCCCACACACAGAGAAAGTGTCTCTCACTCGCATGACTTGATAATCAGAGCATCACAGCAAACCGCAGCATTAATTGCAGGTGCATAGAATCTGTCACTATCAATTTCCCTCCGTTCCCGACCTGATGGCACACTGCGTGTACCGTAACACAAACCAGTGCTGCTGCTATCATACTAGTCAAAATGAATCAGTTCCAACCAGCAGAGAGGAAAATATTTTACCGCTGCAAATCCCAGTGCTCCAAAATCTGGAACTCTTCTTCGCTGATTAACTGCAGCAGTTGACTGCCCCTTTTATAAGCAAAGGGGTAACAAATCAATGGCTTATATACTTACTAGTTGAATTTAATTAAGCACCATATTATTGACTATTTTGTCAGTGTATAAATGCTAGACAAAGAGCAAAAAAGCAGACAAATACATCACCAAAAAAAGCAAAATATTTATGAAATTGAATGTAAGAGGAAGAGAGAGAAGAAACTTTGCAGCTCTAAATCCCCTGATCTCTTTTTTGGGGATGATTACAGCACAATACATCAACCAACCCTGCCAAAGAAAGGCACTTCCATGACCCAAATACAGCGCTGCCGAGATCCGATTGGCTGGCAAAGTGCAGCTGAGGGGTGGAACTTTTTCACCAACTTAATAATTTACCATTTTATGTAACTGATGAGGGATTCAGGGCTCATCATTTGCTGCAAGATCATTTCAACACCCTTCTTCCCAAAGCTCCTCAGAGGGACGAGTATAAAGGAGTCAAAATCAGAAAAGAAAGTCACTTCCAAAAGTTCTACCGTGACGTACAAGATTTGACCAAAGGAATATGTCCATTTTCTAATCAAAGCAAAATAGCGCATCACGAGTCAAGATCTTCACGGGAGTAAGCAGAAAATTAAACACTAATAAGTAGCAGTTGGAGAATCTTCATGGGCTTGTACTTGCAAAAATTTCAGCTGATTTTTAAAGCTCTGTAAAACACTCCCTTAGCACTGCTACTAATGCAAACACAGCTAAACAACACAGTCAACAACAAAAACGCCTTAAGAAAAACTTTAGTAAACTGGTGCATGGGCTCTTGGAAAAAAAAAGAGGCTTTTCTTTTACTGTGTCTAAGTAGAAATTATTAGAACATTAGATTATTACAGAAACCTTCATTTGAAGGTCTGGCTAAACATAATTATCCATGAGGATGCAGATATTGCGCAGATGCACAATAAAATAAAAATAAAAAAACTTACACAGTGATTACAAAATGTACATAACTTGATATAAAAAAAAACTTAAAACATTTTTTTTTGTAAAGCTTTCTTTATAGAGCCTGATTTAATGCCTTGTGTGCCCATTGTGAGGATTAAAATAATAAAGAATAAATACCTTTATGGAAACTATAGTTTACATTAAAGTTTGAACAATACTGAACAATAGTTTGAATATACTGTACATACATACATATATATATATATATATATATATATATATGCACAGTTGAAATCAGAATCATTAATTATTAGCCCCTTTTGAATTTTTCTATTTTAAATATTTATCTAAATAATGTTTAACAGAGCAAGGACCTTTTCACAGTATGTCTGATTATATTTTTTCTTCTGGAGGAAGCCTTATTTGTTTTATTTCCGTTAGAATAAAAGCAGTTTTTAATTTTATAAGAAAACATTTTAGCCCATTTAAAGGTGCTGTGTGTAAGTTTTTGACTCTTCTAAAGCATAAAAATGCCATAATAAGTGTGCAGATATTTAAAAAACATCCCAAGTGAACATACTTGTTTAACTGAAAAACAATGCTGAAGTCAGATATTCTGCTTTGAAAATGTTTTTTTTTTTCCATGCCCGAATGTTGTCTTTGTTTAGGTAAAGTTAACCTGCACAATGCCAGTTTAGCCAATCAAGGTTGCTTTGTAGGAAAACAGCGTACTTCATTCATTCAGAAAGGCTCTGAAAGCATGCATCCATGACCGAAATGGACAGTATCAGATGTCGAAATGAGACAAATTCAGTTCCACAGGAGGTTATTAATTAGCAAATGATATAAATATTCTGAATGTAAACATTAGGTGAGCGGGTTACATTGTAACCGCGCGTCCTAACAACACGCTTTGTGACGAGATACGCAGTGATAAGCAATTTGGCTGTTTACACCAGACGAAACACGACAGAAATTTAAATACAGCCTTTCAGAAACACAGAATATACACTCACTCACGAAACGGTAAAGTTTAGAATCAATTTGAACTCACATTGTTAGCATTTAGCACTGAATAAAGCACATGAGGTTTACCTGAGGTGATCACTGTCATAGGTTTCACATGTTCAGCTGTGAGAAATAGAAGCTATTTCTAATATATCTATTCGAGGTGTTGGTTAGAACCAAAACTCCTTTTAATATGGAAAATATTCCTTCTATCGCATGTCATTGCTTTTATTTAGAACACAGTTTAAATCACTCGCTCCTGTACTCAATCTGGCATCCCGCGCATGCGTTTATTTTGATTCAGGAGTGCAATACCTAGTTCAACCACTGGGTGTCAAACTTACATACTGCACATTTACATGTCCCTTTAAGCTGTATAGAAGTGTCTTCTATTAAAATATTATGTACTGTCATCATGGCCAAGATAAAATAAATCAGTGATTAGCAATTAGTTACTAATTCTAACTTCTAGTTGACCGTTTGCTATCAGAAGTGGCTTAAATGAAAGGGAAAGGCCTCTAGATTACGCTAACTTTACCAAAATAAAATATAATCATGCCTTGATGTTTAATTAGGACAGTAAGGTCTTGCTTAGACAAAAGTCTTGCTCACTTAGCAGAAATAATGTACAGTATAAAATATAAAGCCATGATGCAGTGGAAAAATAATTAATATTGTGTACGACTTCCATGAGCTTGGAGGACTGCATCCATACATCTCTGCATTGACTCAAATAACTTATTAATAAAGTCATCTGGAATGGCAAGGAAAGCGTTCTTGCAGGACTCCCAGAGTTCATCAAGATTCACTGGACTCAACTTCAATGCCTCCTTCATCTTAAGCCAGACATGCTCAATAATGTTCATGTTTAGTGACTGGGCAGGCCAGCACCTTGACCTTCTTTGCTTTCAGGAACTTTGATGTGGAGGCTGCAGTATGAAAAGGAGCGCTATCCTGCTGAAGAATTTACCCTCTCCTGTGGTTTGTAATGGGCAGCACAAATGTCTTGATACAATCAGGCTGTTAATGTAGTTAAATCAATCAATCAATCAATCAATCAATCAATCAATCAATCAATCAATCAATCA
>CAIGQZ010033189.1:8162440-8172970 GCA_903798205.1 Danio tinwini
ATATATTTATATATATACACACAGATCAAGGCATTTCTAAACATAATATATAACTTTAGTTTTAGTTTTAGAAATTAGTTTTAATAACTAATTTCTAATAGCTAATTTATTTTATCTTTGCCATAATGACAGTAAATAATAGTTTACTAGGTATTTTTCAAGACACTTCTATACAGCTTAATTAGGTTAACTAGGCAGGTTAGGGTAATTAGGCAAGTTATTGTATAACGATGGTTTGTTCTGTAGACTATCGAAAAAATATATATAGCTTAAAGGGGCTAATAATTTTAACCTTAAAATGTTTATAAACAAAATTAAGAACTGCTTTTATTTTAGCTAAAATAAAACAAATAAGACTTTCTCCAGAAGAAAAAACATTATCAGACAAACTGTGCAAATGTCCTTACTATGTTAAACTTCATTTGGGAAATATTTAAAAAAGAAAAGAAAAATTAAAGGGGGGCTAATAACTCTGACTTCGACTGTATATATATTTATATATTGAATGAGTGTGTATGGGTGTTTCCCAGTAATGGGTTGCAACTGGAAGGGCATCCGCTGCGTAAAACATATGCTGGAAAAGTTGGCAGTTCATTCCGCTGTAACGACCCCCCAGATTAATAAAAGGACTGTTTTCAAGGTATACCGCGGTTTGGAAAAGTCAAGGTTTTAAAACCTCCAAAATTTTCTGTAATACCGTTTCTAAGGTATGTTTTTAGGACAACAGTATCTCCAGCAGAAAAAATATCCAAAGATGCCGTTTTAAATTGTAAAGAAATATGTGGAGTTTTTTGTTGTTGTTTTTTTATAATATTTTTTATTATATTATTTAGTTTTAACCTTAAGAAAATTGATAGGAAAGCATGGGGAGCCAAGAGAGGGGAAGGATCGGCATAGGACCGTGAGGCAGAATTTAACTCGGGTCGCCGTGAGCACCGGAGTGCATGTGTTGACGCACTAACCACTACACCACTGGCTCTGACGAAATCCGTGTTTTTGAAACAAATGAAGACAGCAGAAGTCAATGATTCATTTGAATTATTTAGCCTGACATGTTTACTGCTCCAAAATATCATAAATCTTTCGAAAAATAGAATATATTGTTTTCAAAGGAGAAGAAGTTTTAGTTTTTTTACCCAGTCATTTAAAAAGAATATATTTTAGAGCAGTGAGCACAATACCGTGATACCGTGAAACTGTGATATTTTTATCCAAGGTTATCATACCGTCCGAATCTTATACCAGCCCATGCCTAATATATATATATAGCAACGTGACATACCAACGCTATCTTGCGGCAATTTTTGAATTTTTGATTTAGTAGCTAATTTATATGAAATCGTATGATCTCATTTATGCAATTTATTATTATATTTTGCTTATGCCCCAATGATAGTTGGGTTTAGGGTTGGGGTCTTACATTTTCATACATCTGAACTCATACGAATTTGTATGAATTAGCCACTACACTGACAAAATAGTTTTGTTTCCTTATGAGATCAGGCTGGACATACAGCATGTCTAAGCTGTAAAACCAAATTAAATAAAAATATAAAGCCAGACGGCAAAGAGTGCATAAGTGAACAAAACATGTAACACTTTACAATAAAGTCTCATTAGTAAACACTCATTAGTATTAGTACATTAAAATTAACAGTTAGAAAATAACAATATTACAGTTAGAAGTTAAAGTTAATTTGACAAAATACAACTGAATTTTATTAGTTATTAAAGGTGCAGTAGGTGATCTGCCGTACAGAGCAACACGAATGTTTGCACCTAAAGATGACAGCAGACAACCCACTAGTTTATGTCATTGGCAAGTTGGAAAACTTTACAGTACTTTATAATACAACAAATCAGAATGAAAAACTGTATTATATATCTAGCATGCTTTATTCAATTGTGTAGCAGGCAAAACTTTTCATGATGTGCAATATTTCATCCATGCAAGGATAGTTGGTCAGAATTATTGGAATTATCAGCCAAACAAATTTTAATTGGATAAACATTTTTTGGTCTTATGCCTTACCAAGAACATAAAAAACATAGAAATACATTTAGATAATTTACTTCAATCTTTACTATTGGAATGTGGAGAGCCTTTCAACCAGCACAACAAAAAATGTTTCTAAAGACAATCACCTACTGCACCTTTAACTTTTGATTGTAATGCATACATCAACTGAAAAACGAACATCAGCTAAGATTAATAAAAGCACTGAAGTTGTTATTACTCTGATTTTATTTAAACTAACTGATGTAAACAAATGGAGCTTTACTGTACACAGATAATGAACAACAGGGGTATAAATAGCCTCAGAATTTCCAACGTCATAGGCCATATTAACATAAGAAAATGTTAATTGCAAAAGCACTATACACATAAACTTGAATTGAATTAATGTTTGAAAATAGGTATTTGGTGCTGTTATGAACAACCCCTGGCGATACTGTATATTAGTCTGAATATTCTTAAAAGACACTCTAAAATGTTAAATAAATTTTGAATTTAATAAACAATTATTCAACATAATTTGAAGTGCCGACAATATCAATATTGTACATGTTCATTATCACAATATATTTAATTTTTGAATATTAGCATATGTCTAGTCTTGTCTCACACACCCAATCCAAACAAACCCAATAATGGACACTATGCTGCTAATTGCGGCACCACATGGCGCATGTGAGTGAGATAAAAAAAAAGAAAAAAAAGAGGCTAATACCACATTTACTCATGGTGAGCGAGCACAGAGGGCTGAAAATGTGTGTGTTAGCACTGGGTGTGACGTGATGCCACCTGGCCTAGCCACCATCGCAGCATGACATCTAGAATGTGAGCAAGCAGCTTTCTGCAGAGAGAGAGAGAGCGAGAGAGAGAGAGAGAGAGAGAGAGAGAGAGAGAGAGAGAGAGAGAGAGAGAGAGAGAGAGATGCTGACTACAAGGTGGAGAATGTGATCAAACAAACAGAGAGAGATGAGAGACCAGCAGACCATGCTCTTCCACACCAGTGTACTACAAAGAAAATCCTCACGGATCCTAAGATGTGATTTGCGCTGGTCAAGGCATGAAAGATGGCATGGCCTTTCATTTAGAATTAGAAGTGAAGATGTTCTCATTGAAGAAAATCTGCCGAGCATCGGTTTCTCTGACAGGACCTTCAGGCACGCTTACATTTGATCTTCTAAGGCCTCGTTCACACCATTACTCCTCAAATAACAATCCATACCTTCTGCTGGCCAGATATGGTCTTCATGTGGCCAACACAAAAGAGATAACATTGTAAGAAGGAGCTGAAAGAAGGCCATCGGCTTCTCAAAGATCACATCAGAAAAGTCACATCAGACTAGACAAAAGAGCGAGCAAATCAATGCATTAGGAGCTCATCCTGACATACAGGTACTTTGAAGTGAAATCCATTTGATGTACGCTTAAAGGGTCACAGTGTAGTGCCTTTGTTCCCAGTCAGGGTGCTATTCCCTCTTTCAAATCCCATCTAGGATCTCCCAAAACCAAACCCTAATCCATAAGCTACGTTACACTTAAATAGCATTACAACTGTTTGGGGCCCAATAGTACTATTATTCACCATAGTACCACAGTGAAACGATGAATATATATCATGGTATGTTGTACAGATGCACATTATCATTTAATGGTTTTGCATAACGTGAGCGGTTCAAAGTGTTAGATGCGAATTAAAACATTGTTTTAAAATATTAGGCAATTATTAAATCTAATTAAATATCCATCAAGCTATTGCTACTTCATTTACTGTTTTAATTGGTTAGAAGGCAAAGTGGAAAACAAATTATTGAGTGATTAACATTTATTATTCACAATTTTGAGCTTTTGGTCACTGTTAATTAGCTAGCATTAAGCATCTTAGCTCCTAATTAGAACTTAGCATTTATTAACATTTAGGGAGCTGGCTAATTATTGTTCTTATCGCAACACTCATTTGTAATTGATATTTTCCCTTGTTACTTAAATGCTCACCTTTGCCATGGAATGTGGAATGTTGCCAAACAATTGCAATCCATATTATTTAAATATCAATTTGTTTAAATTAAATAAATATAATTGATTTAAATAAACAGGCTTACATTAAATTGGCATTATTTGCATAATGGCAACATACCTACTTGACTTATTCCATTATTCCTAAATATATGGAGATATGTATGGCTAGAAGGAGCAAAAAGCTAGCTGAACAAAACCCCAAAAGAGCTTTAGCGGCTGTGTTTCTGTGAAAAAAAAAAACTAAGCTTATTTGTTCAAAACTGTGTTTAAGCCACTGTAAGCTTGCTGTACAGCTCTTTGGGAAGATATCAATTGAGTAATATGGAACATAGATTTAATTTGTGCTCAACATTTTTGTTAATAATACAAATTTAATAATTACATCTATTAAAAATATGAGCTTAATCTCAAGTAATTTTGCACTAGAAAAATATGAAAAACTGACAACAATGATTAAAATACTTTTTACATATATGGAGGTATAAAAGTTAAGAAGAAACTTGATTCAAAAGAGCAAAGAAAGCCTTTGCAGCAAAGTGGCAATACCTTAGAAGTAAGGTGAAGTTTGATAGTATATAAATACGTGAGCTCTGAAAAAAATGACTGTCAGTTTAGACTTTTTTTTTTTCCTGGGAATAATACTTCCAAAGGAGCTGTTGACATGAAATTGAACCAGATTTTGGTAAAAGCCCAAACAATACAAACATTAAATAATAAAAAAATAAATAAATCAGAAAAAAATTGTTAATTGTAATAACAATGAAATGACACAAGGAGAAAGCAATAAACCACTGAAATGTATTTAATCCTTTATATAAAAGGCTTTTTTGGTGACGGCAGCTTAAAGACGCTTCTCATATGTAGTGAAAATGAAGTCACATGAATTGCTCAGGTGTAATGTTATTTACAGACTTCAACAGAGTGTAAAAATCTTGATGGTTCTGTGGGTCACGTCTATCAAATCTGATCTTTATTTTGGATTTTCTATTGGATTCAAGTCAGGTGATTGGCTGGGCCATTCCACAGACAGATTTTCCTTCTCTGAAAGCATTTGAGAATTTCCTTGGCTGTGTTTTGGATCATTGTCTTGCTGAAATGTCCACCTTGGTTTCATCTCCATCGAAGGGCGGAGGGTTGCTAAATAACTACTGAGAGATTTCACTTGCTGTCTGGGCTTTCACTGCCTTTCTACACCTCCTTTTCATCATGTGTTCAATACCTTCTCCCTGTATCATTTGATTTTATTATGCATAACTTAATTTGTAAACTAATTAGATTTGTTTTCTTTGCATATATGGATTTCTTTGGTTGTTACCAGCATTCGGCAAAAATTTCAAGTCAATGGCACCTTTAGTAATATGATTTCTAAGAAAATATTCATATCTTATTTTTCCAGCTGTGTTCACCCATTCAATTATTTTGTTAATCATAATTATTTGTATCACAATTACAAAATGTCATGACTGTGACATTGCTATAAATCAAATGAGCACATTCATTCACCACAAATGACAGAGAAATATTTGAGGCTATGTGATCAAGGACCCCAGTAAAGTATGGTCAGTGAGATCGAGCTGGCGTAAAAACTGCTCAGCAATAAATTCTTCTTTCATTGCCCCACTATGCAGCTTTCACTTGACTTTTATTGCCATTGCAAGGTCATACAGGGAGCCACAGAGTTAATGAAAGATTATAAAACAATGCAGTCTCATCTCTCCTTGTGCCTTATGTGTTTAAAAACAGAGCGTGTTGAAAACAAACCAGTTCTACTACAGCAGCGTTTAGCGCACTACAGGTACTGTATATACAGTATGCAGGCAAGGTGTGGGAAACCTTTGCATTAGCAGCATCAGGTCAGGATCGGCACATATGCCGGGTGTTAATGTGCTTGTCATATGCTTCATCACACTGTGACAAATGGTCTTATTACAAAACAGAGGCTTTGAAAATGCACTGTGACCAGAGATGAGCCAGGTGCATGTATGCACACATTCATATAGAGCCTTCATACCTTGATAAGATGTACAAAAAAAAAAAAAATTAATAAGACCTTTACTAAACCATACCACTAGGAAGAGTATAAAGGATGATTCTAACATTTCACGTACAGTAAGCTTTTCTTTTAATCTTAAACAGGCCCGGATTAAGAATTCAGAGGCCCCTGGGCACAATGTCTTGTAGGTCCTATACCCAGCTGCACCCCTATAGTTCAATTTAAAAAGAAGATTAATATAGTATTTTTAAAAATAAAATCAATCTATAATGTTTTGTCCACATTTTTTTAATAAATGACATACAGTATATATATATTCCTAGTCTACAAAGATTTAATTAATTTTTAAACCATACTTAAAAAAAAATACTAATACAACTAGTGAAAATTTATGGATTTTAATATATTTGTTCAAGTTCACTGAAGCAATACTAAAAAAAAAATATTTAAGGGTGTTTTGATGTCATACAAACTTATAATGATTTGGATAAAACACCTCTCCAATTCAGTTCTATGAATCTATGAATATGAGTCCTCCAAAATACACACTTATTAATGATTCCTACATGTCTTCCTCGTGATGAAGAGAAGACAAAATCTGATATGTAGTAGGGGAAAAAACAACAACGTGTTCATCATACGATTGATTCGAAGTGGGTTCATGATCGATTGCGTCAAAACATGCTGCCATGTGCTTTAGGAGTTACACCACTCATGCTGATGTCTGCTGAGCTCATTACTTATGTTGTCTCTGTCAATAAAATGATGATGTGAATCACTCAACTAGCGTATTCCAACGAGGTGCTCTTAGCCTAAATAGACGCTCCAAAATCCGCATTTTACAGCCCCTCGCAAAGGCCCCAAGTGCGCACGGGCCACTTTTTTTATTATTTTTTGGGTGAAAAATTAATCAGTGCAAGTTAATCCACTGAAAAAAAAAGAAGTTCAATCAAAGTCTGATCATTTTGAGTTTTGAGTGGTGCCCTTTCTTTGTTGACATCGGTTTGACACTTCAGACACAATATTCTTAACCACGCCCCTTTTACTGTTGGTTTGCTTTGAAGGAATGATGTACCAAAAAACTTTCGGTTAGAGGTACATCGACATACAGAAATAAAAGTCTTCAATAACTTTTGGTTCACACAGACTTTAACAAATGAATTAAATACTCACAACACAACTGATTATGCTGAAAAGGAACCCACCAAGCAAAGAATTCACTGTCTCAATAGAAACATAAAAAAACATATCCAGGTTCCATAGCTTTGATTAATATCCAATGTATCTGCACTCAGCTGATGATGCACAGGGAATCTTGTTTCATGGAACCAGACTACATTCTTTCAATTATTCAGTCTTGATGATTTTGGGCCAATTTAATGTGCTGTGAATGACCTAGAGCACAGGTGTCAAACTCCGGTTCCTGTTCCTGGGGGGCTGCAGCTCTACACAGTTTACCTTTGACCGTAATTAAACACATCTGATGAAACTAATTGAGTCCGTCAGGCTTGCTTGAAACCTACAGGTACTTGTGTTGAAGCAGGGTTGGAACTGTGCAGCCCTCCAGGAACTGAGTTTTACACCCCTGATCTAGAGTTACAGTAGATTGGAGACCCAGCTGGGTTGCCGGCTACACAGATCCATAGACAGATGAACTATCACCATGTTCTTTAACACATTGCTCTGGTCACTGCTGTTGTAACTGCTGGTGATGTGTTGGCCCTGCAGTTGCTGCAACGCTTGATTGTTGGCCATCTATGCAGCACTTTTGATGTCACTACAACAGTATGCAAACAATACACAAGGCAAACCTGAAATATGAAGATTTTTGATCATGGATGATTAAAATGTCTCCACAACCTGCATTTGTAGGAATATTCTAGTATCATGGTCATTGTACCCATTGCAATACTGGCAACTCTGTCTCAATACCAGCTATTATTACTTATTCATATTGACAAGAGTACATTAGTTTCATTTGTTTCAAAGCCTTGCTGGGTAAACAGTAACAGCAAATGCCACTTTTTCGAGCGCACACACAGCTGAGGAGAGTATTAGGCCACTACAAAGCCTATCAAACAGTGCCAAATTAAAAGATTATGCTATCTTTAAAATCTGATGGTGCTCAAACTGTCAAAACCATACAATATATACAAACAAACACATTTGATAACTGTGTCTAAACTGAAAGGAATTAGGTAATAGAAAAATAAATGAGTGGCATGCTGTACCTAAAGGACCAGCAGACATTAAGGGATAATTCATCCCACATTTTGTATTCTGTCAATATTTGTTCACTCTGATGAGGTATCTAATCTGAATTGATTTATTACTATTCTTTTTATGTTACTAAAACTACAAAACATTTGAAAGAATCGTGATTTTCCTAGTAAAAATAATATGATATTTTTGCCCACAACTAGTTTCACATGCATCCTTTACCATACATAAATTCCCCATTCTGACACAGAACCCTCTAATAATTAAAAGCCAGTCCTCAGGTGGTACATTTACTGCTCTGTGAACTACACCTGCAGCATTTGTTTGATTGCTAGTCTTGTTTAACCCTTTGATGCGTATGATCTCACAGGTGTGATCAGTCTAGGCTGGTCCCTAGAGGTTACAATAACACCGGTGTGATACAAATGTTCAGTGTGACAGGGATCAGCTGCTAAAGTCAAATCTGCTATATGGTTAGTGCACAATGCTTGTCATAAATCACAATTTATCCGTGTTTTCATTTATTTACATTTATTTTAGGTTTCAGACATTTAAACGCACCTAAGTTCTAGCAAAACATAATATTTATGATTTGTAAAATAAACACTGATATCTATGGAGATGGCAATAATTATTTTTAAACAGACCAGGTCATTGGAAATCACTGCAGATTAGAGTCACACAAAGGAATGGTTTGGAAAAACAGATCGCTGAACAAATTATATAAAAATCATTGGGATAATTAGGTCAAAATAAATACATATTATAAGAAAATGTAAGTGTTTTTGACCTTGTTTGCATGCCAGCCTGTTGTTGGGAACTGCCTAAACCAAAATATGGTATTATAATCCATAGTATGGGAACTTTAAATCAACAGAACTGTGGTGCGTCACATGAAAAAAATTATGTGTTACTACGGAAATGCATTCTAAAAACACTCACATTAAGAAGAACAGGGGGGTCAGCAGGAGTAATTCAATCTTACATGTAATACACATACAAAGGTTTAAAAAAACTTAGACACAACATAAATAACATTGAAATGTTTAAAATAAACAAATAGCATTACCTGGATGATTTGCTTAACTGAACGTTTAATGACATTTCTTTTGGAATCTGGCTTGTAACTCAGTGACGTGAGAAGAAAGTCAAAACAACAAAGAGACTTTGATTGCTACAGACAGTGTAGAAGTGCAAGCATCATAACATTGTCAAAAACAGCAAGTCATTCAAGATTTCATTGTTTGACTTTCTCAAGCTAGTTTGTTCTGAAAAGCCAGAGTACAGAGAGTGTGTGTGTGTGTGTGTGTGTGTGTGTGTGTGTGTGTGTGTGTGTGTGTGGGTGTGTGTGTGTGTGTGTGTGTGTGTGTGTGTGTGTGCGTGTGTGTGTGTGCGCGTGCGTGTGTGTGTCAGATATGTGTATCAGATCTGGCCTCTTTTTTATGAAATTAATAAGACATTAGTCTATCTCTCTCTAGAGAACAACATTGAAAGCAGTGGTAGGATCCTATTTTGTCTTTCTTTTTAACACACACTCGCACGGCAAATTAAACTCCAGCCAATCTGTCCATGTGTGCTGGCTGGCCTTTTGCCAGAGTGACTCTCTGTTACTGGGTAAGAAGACAAATGGCCCCTTAACACTGCCGGCCATCTGAGGTGACCCAACTCGTCCATTATGATGCAGTACTCAAGAAAACAATGAGCCCTTGTTGAGGGGCCACAGTAATCACCCTGTATAAATTCAAAGGCAAAAAAAAAAAAAAAAAAACACAGCGATACGATCATTAGAAAAAGATTGGCTGGAAATTGAGAAAGACGATATACCATTAAAAATAGTACCCTACATTTTTCATTCTTCATTGGGTCTTGTGCACAGATGCCACCTAGGGAACAGTGTCTGTTTTTGAATATTGAGCACATCCGACAGACATGTGATTTTAAAGTTTACATAAAATGTGTGACAGCACACCTTAAAGGAAAGGAATAGAGTACATTAGGGGTGTCAAACTGCAGAGATTAGTTCCAACACACCTAACTGTAGGTTTCAAACAAGCATTAAGAACTCAATTAGTTTGCTTAATTTGGGTTAAAGCTAAACTGTGCAGAGATGCGGCCCTCCCGGGACTGAGTTTGACAGCCCTGGAGTACATGATATACACATAAATACACACACACATAAATACATATATATATATGTGTATATATATAAATACATATTTATATGTGTATATATATATATATGTGTATATATATATATATATATATATATATGTGTATATATATATAT
>CAIGQZ010033189.1:8177970-8190041 GCA_903798205.1 Danio tinwini
TATATATATATATATATATATATATATTCTATACACAGTGTTTGCATAATTTATAATAACTTACAAGCATGTATAAATACAACAGAGCAGAGATAAAAGTTAAACAAACAGTGCTTTGTTTTAGTTTTTTTGTGGAGTCTAACAGTATTCTGGTATAGAAATTGAACAATCAAACACAAGATAGCATGGTCATCATTGACAAAATAGTAATCATATTTATTAATATCTTTATGTTTTATTTAATATATGTTTTTTTTTATTTTATCTTTATGTAGATTTAATAAATAATCTAATCCTGCGATGTGACTATTGCAGATACACACATTACAATATCGATCCTCCACATTGTAGAGCCCTAACTGATACCATATTAATCCTTTACAATACTGAATAAAGCATGTTGAATGTATTGTATAACTGGCACAGCACTCAGTTTCAGCCTTTATACTTAAAAACTAAAACTACCTTCTCATGTCATAGTGTCTGTGCTTCAGTGTCAATGTGTCAAACACTTGAAGCATGAGGTATTTCTTTAGGATGGAGTGTGGTTCAATAATAAGGATCAATGTAAATGCTCTGGGATGCACGTTCTCTCTCAGCGGACTGACGCTAAGAGCTACAAATGTCATTCATCCACAGAACGAGCAAGTAGCTTCTTAACTCTCCTTAAAGCTTCTGAATAGAGATGCACCAATTTAGCCAGAAATCAGTTTAAAACTATTCATTTTATACTTTGAATAAAATAATAAATAAATAAACTGCATGGATAAGACTTTTGTGTTTTCAACTCCTTATACTGTAACTCTTGATTGCTTATAGTTTTATACATTTCAAAAGTAGTTATATGTTAACAGGATTTATGTAATTTTATCTGTGAACATCTTTTACGTAAACAAGAGTAAACACTAGGACTTGATTCAATATAAAAGGGGTCACATTTCAGTTCAGATGGTATTTTACTTTTCATATTATAAGACCAGCACAACGTTGTGTACATGATGTTTCAAATATTAAAGAAAAAAATTGCATGGTAAAGACGGTACATAAATCATTTAAATTTTGATTGCTTAAAGCTTTATACATTTCAAAAAGTACAAATATAGGATTACAGAGTATATATATTTTTGTAAACACATGGACTTGCTTCAATTTGAGGGGATGGGTTTTATTTTGCATGTTAAAATACCAAAGCAGCGCATATGATTTGTTTACAACACTGACTGATTCAGCCTGTCTGCTGTGTTTTTTTTTTTTAATATAGGCATGTTTCATGTAGCATAACTTCACAAGCCTGATCTCAATGGAGAGGTCGTGGACTGTGTCACAGCTTCAAATTCCTAGGGACTAACAGCTCCAATGAATATCACCTGTTCTTTCAGAGGATTGTAAAAAAGAACTTTTTCTCTTTTCAGTACACATATGCCCATATTCAATAATTCAATATATGAGCAATATTACACGACTAGCAGTGTGATATGGCTGTATATCAGCACTGGTGGGAGGCCTTAGTGTTTACGAGTGTGATATTGCGTTTACACAACAGTTTGACTGCATAATAGTGTATATAAAAAAATATATAAAACACAGAGAGTCTAAAAACTAAGAGGAACTACTTTCTTCCGCCATTCCTTCACATCTGCAGCTGACGTCAGAACAACAGCAGTCGTTACTAATTCACCAACATCATTTTAGAGATAGTATTTGAATGATTCTCTAGTGTAATGTCTAATGTGATGACCAAACAGGTGATATTGCTCACACTTAAAAATTATAAGGCTGAACAGCATGAAATGCCATCAGTCTAGAGACATTTCCCAGTATTTCTCTGTTGCAATCAGGATATCACAATAATTAACCCCTCAAAAAGCCAAAGCAACGCAATCGCTACCAGATTACTGTTGTGTTTGTGATAAGGAAAAACACTAAACACATGCGGGCATTTCTTCTTTCTTACTGTTTACTAAACTAGTCTGCAGTAACGAAAACAGGAGACTCATTAGAAACAGATGGCCAACCAAAAAGTAACTCAGGATTATACAAACAGTGGGCAACACAAAATACATACATTCCCAATATGTGAGTCCTATATCACACTCAATACACTGCAATTACTATGGTATAAATACAGCACTGCAGCATACAAGAGAGAGAAATTGTCTTAGAAAGTCACTTACTAATTTAATAATGATTTGATCAACTGTGGAAAATACTGTGATCTTTTCTCCTCTAAAGATTTATTATGTGGTCTTTGTCACCATCTTGTGGATGGACGACGTCAACCGTCTTTGCTTTGCTTAATGACAGGCTGTTGGATGCTGACACACTGTATCTCAGAAAATATAAATATTTAAAATAGGCACTATTCTTATGAACAAACTGCATAGATGTAATCTAAACAACTACATTCTCACCTATAAAAGCCTCAAAAGTACATTATGTTGTCCAACAGCTGCAACTGTAGTGAGTTTATTGATTTGCTGTCACTCTATGTGCGCAGAGTAATACTAAAGGGTGAGAAGGCTCTACGAGTTCTGATATTGGCGAATATTGCAAGGCTATCAGCCAGTCAGATTCAAGAGCCAGGCAGAACTGTTGTATAAACTGTAATAATGACCATACACAA
This sequence comes from Danio tinwini, assembly GCA_903798205.1. Lineage (NCBI taxonomy): Eukaryota > Metazoa > Chordata > Actinopteri > Cypriniformes > Danionidae > Danio > Danio tinwini. The sequence goes on from CAIGQZ010033189.1 coordinate 8,180,594, forward strand.
TATTGATATCATGGGCAGTAGGCACTTCAAAATAGTGTGAAAAATTACTATTTAGATTTTTAGATCGTCTTTTTAGAAGATTCAGAGTGTTGAACTTTAGTGGTTGTTCATCACCAACTTGAAGGTTTAATAGACAGCTTATTTTCAAAAGTGAACATTTTCACATGTAATCTAGCCAAGTACATGCTAAAATGCTAATTGAAAATCTGGTGTCTTCTAGGACTATTGTTCGCTAACACTACATCAGTTAATTTAACTAAACTCACAATGAAAACTACAAAAAGCTTATTGTTAATTATAAAGGATGTTCATTTCTTTGTTAATGCCTAATAACGTAATAAATTTTCAATTTATTATCAAAAGTCATAATAATTTCATTAAACAGAGTTTATAAATAATATTCAGTTGTTTTTATCCAACATTAACATAGTAACTGCAATGTGTTTTCCCCTCATTATTAACTTTAGTTTATTACCTAACTTTATAAACCTTTTACAAATTAATTTGTTTACTCTGAACATGTACATATATGAAAAAGAAATACACTAAGAATTGTTTGGTTATTATACCTGATAAAGTAGCCTTTTTTTGCAGCTTAGGTCAAAGTCGTGATAATACCATATACCACAATAAACAGTTTATCACAACAAGAAATTTAGTTAACATGTATTGATGCACAGAGGGGACTTTGGCACATTTATTTTGGTTTTGTCCTGTTCTTTATGAGTTTTGGTCCAGCATTTTTGAATTGTTTTCCAGTGCTTATGGAACCAATATCCAACCTGACTACAATTAGGCTATTTTTGGATATTCTAATATAATGGACACTTTTCCATCAGCCCAACAGCAAGCCCTGATGGTCGGCATGATTACAGCAAAAAAAGATTATCTTACTTAATTGGAAATCTCCAAAGGCTCCTTGCTTTAAGAGATGGTTGAACGAGCTGCTCTATGTCATTCAAATAGAACAACTACGTCTTGAAACTGCACAGAAAAAAACTGTAACCACATGGGGACCTATTCTAAGACTCTTGGGAATCTAGCATTTTACATTTGTAAATTTTCATCTCTAACCCATATATTCATGATACTGACTTTAAGAAAACATGAATACTGTCATCTTTGTTTTAAATATGTTTATGCTACATATGTCGTGTGTGTATACATGTATGTATATTTGGTAACTGAGACGATCCCTCCCCTTTTTTTTTCTTTTTTTTTTTTGAGGGGGATAGGGGGCTAATGTCAATAGTTTTTTCTTATTTTTATTAGTATTGTATTGTTTTTGTTACATATCTTATAAATGTTAAATAAAACAAAATATTACAAAACATGTATTGATGCACCATCAAGAGTAATGTAATTGGCCATACACCCAAAGGGGGATCTCTCCACATCACCACCAGTGTGCAGCATCCACTTGGATGATGAGACGGCAGCCACAGGGCAACGGTGCCAGTGCGTTCACCACACACCAGCTATAATACCAATGTATTTTCTGTTTCACATTTTTTATTTTTATAGCTTCCAAGACTCCAAAAAGAGCTACATTTTGATGAATAATGTTATGACAGCTGTTTTAATATTAGGTTATAATTGAATTGCCTTTTGTTACAGTTATGAAATAGTTTGATAACAAGCAGGAAATGTTCATGGGCCAATGACATGACCGCATTGAAATGGTCTATAGGTGGGGTGGAGAGACATCAAGGCCCAGTTTCACAAACCTGGCTTAGCTTAAGCCAGGACTAGAACTTTGTTAAATTAGGCTATTTAAGCCACATTTATAAAAACGGCCTTAGAAAAATACTTTACTGCTGTGCACCTGGAGACAAAAAAAATGACACTGCCATATTTTAAGACATCTCACTGCAAGTTATTTTCAGTTAAGAGAGCTCAAACATGCAATTTAATCCAAGACTAGCCTTAAACCTTGTTTGTGAAACCGGGGGCAAGAGTATCATGCCCATTATGAGAAATGCTGAATCCGGTGGTAAAAGCCCAGTGCATCATACGAACTGGAGGTTCAAACATGAGAGATATTTACAGGCACACTTCATAAAACACTTCTCTCACCCTGATCATGGAGCGTTTGACCTCCTACCCTCTGGCAGGCACTACAGAAGCCTCCAGACCAGTACTAACAGAATTAGGAACAGCTTTTTCCCCACTGTTTTTTTTAACTCTACCCCTCATCTCAACCTCATCATAACCACCTATAATAATATAATAATACATATAAGTTATTATTTAAAATCTTTACTGGAACATTAAATGGAACATTAATTCCATTTAAATTGGTAAAGTGCATCTAGAATTTTCGGTTTTGTCCCAGAATTTTCCTTACAGTGCATCCCCATTTATAATCACTCCCAGAGCCCATAAACTCAAAAGGAGTCTAAGCTGTTCTGTTGTTTTGCCATCGTAAGGCACTTGACAGCATGTGTGCTCAGGAGGATGCCCAAGAACTGTGACATAACAGCTCAGGCAAACATGGAGAAGAGGATTAGCTAAACGCTAACAATTAAATGCATTTAGCTGGCACGATAAGGGCACAGGTGAAACAAAGTGTGCTTGTTTGCGTTGTGTCTGTTGCCTGGGTGCAAAAACCACATAATTTTCTAAGTCTTGTTGAAGGTGTTCAATAGCTTTGTAACTACATATTTTCTCACACTCCTTAGCAAACAGTTGGGACACAAATAACATCCACAAATACAAATGATTCAAACAAAGGGACAGAAAACACTATTTTTGGTATACATTTTGCAGCTTGAAGTTTTCAAAACAAATTGAACAAATACAGAAAATTGGTTTGATATCTGTGATTGCCTGACGAATAACTATTGTTTCTTGTTTTGCCTCACTTAGACAATGCAAACATTTTGACCCTATTGTATCCCATTTTATTTCCACATGTAGAGAACCATGTCTAGAAAGAAAGCCAAATATAATATGGCATCACCAATTATCTCTGTTACATACTTACTCCCAGGGCCTTTTATATCGGAGTTAATATTAAGCCGAACCATATTGGTGTTTCGTACCATCTAATTTTTATGAGGTTGGTCATTAGCTCAATGCTCAACCCCCAACCTGGAGGACCAGGACATACACACATACACTAGAGACAATTTAGCTTACCCAATTTACTTGTGGGGGAAACCGGAGCACCCAGAAGAAACCCAAACAAACACAGGGAGAACATGCACACTCCACACAGAAATGCAAACTGGCCCAGCCGAGACTCGAACCAGTGACCTTCTTGCTGTGAGGCCACAGTGCTACCCTCCGTACCACCGTGTCACCCCCAATTACCACTGTTACATGGGGAAAACAATTATAATTTTAAAATACCAGGAAAGGACCCCATTTGTTGTCAAATGTAATATTTTTTTAGGTTAAGGTTAAAGGTTCTGAAATCCTTTCACAATATTAACGTCACTTTTAACATACCATATGGAATTCCCTGGGATGCAAAATTGTCATTTTTTCCAAAAGATAATGCTTCCAGATAATAGTTTGGCTATTGCAGCTTTCATTATTATTAAATTCTCCTTACAAACTCATCAAAACCACTTTCCATAGCAACGGTTTGGTCTAAGGACATACAGGGTGACATACAAACTAATCATATTTACTGATCATATTTAGAAGACAATTTCATTATCCTAAAAAATCCAATTCATTTTATGACAAATTACTGCATATAAGCTCTGTATATCACAGTTGAAATGACTGAACTGTACTTCATGTCCACAGAATACACCCGGCCATAGTGCATGAGTGAATGGGAGAGTTTCCTATCACTGGAGTTTGCAATAGCTGCTGAGTTGCAGTGTTTTTCTGTTGTAGTTGTTGTTGTTGTTGTTGTTGTTTTAATGTTTCCAAATAGTGTCTTTTATCAGATTTACTAAACAGGCCAAAAAGACACGAAATTCCACAAAATTGGCAAGAGGGAAGGAAAGTTTTGCAAGTAATCTTCTGACAATGTGCAAATTAAAGAACCCAGACACAGCAAGCTCATTTACATAATGACCAACGCATAAGCCAGAGAATATTAGTAGGTTGCAAACAGAGACAATGACGAGAAAATTTACTAACACCATCACAAAATTTGTTCCTTTTTAGGCTGTGAAATTACTGCACAAAAACATTTCACAGTGTTAACATAGTAAATCGTCTTGAGCATTTAAAAACATTCCTACCATAAATACTGAGGCTGAAAGGCAAATTCCTACAAATGCATATGCAATAGGGGTAGCCACAAAAATCTATTTTGCTTTTAATCAAAAATCCATGCCTTGTCTGACTTTTCAGGAATGTTTACCTCTGAAATTGTGAAATCATTTCAACAAATTAGAACAGAGTTTGATATTCCCTTCGAAAACTTTTTTAAATATCTACAAATTCTGCATTTTAAATAGTCCCTATTAAAGCAAAACCAATTTCATTTTAAATTATAAGAACTGGAAAAAAACCATGCTATCAGTAAGTTCTTTTAAATTCTATGCCTTTTTAGTTTACTCTGATTCCTCAGTTTATGATTCCTTGAAACCACTATGGGAATGGGACCTAGGAGTTCTGTTTAATCCTAAAGATTGGTCAAAGATCTGTGATGGTATTTTTCCAAAATTTACCTCATTTTCAATACATGAAAAAAATTTTAAGTTTCTCCACAGAGTTTATTTTACACCTGTTCATCTGCATAAAATGTTCCCAGCTTGTTCCGACCTCTATTTTAAGTGCAAAATTTGTAAGGGCACATTTTTTCATGTATTGTGGTCCTGTGTTCACATCCAACCATTTTGAAGGGCGGTTCATTCCAGGAGATTATTGGAAAATGTTTTATTTTATCCCCCTCAATTTTTTTGCTGAATGAGATTCCTGAAGACCTTTTTGACTCAGAGCTCAAACCTCTGTTTACAACTCTTACATTTCGGGCTAAGAAATGTATATTACTAAAATGGTCTACTTCTCAAATTCCAAAAATTTTCATGTGGATTTCACAGTTGTCAGTCTTTCTTCCTTTGGAAAAATTAACCTATGACCTCAACCACAAACAGGACAAATTCAGAAGACTTTGGGAACCTCTCCAATCCTTTCTACATAAACTCTGATATTTTTTTTTTTGTTTTAAGAGAGTACTGGCTCCTTTTTTTTTGTTTTGACACTTGGTTCTATATTTCTTTACTTGTTCATTCATTCATTTTCTTTTCGGCATAGTCTCTTTATTAATCTGTGGTCGCCACAGAATAAACCACCAACTTATCCATATGTTTTACACAGCGGATGCCATTCCAGCTACAACCCATCACTGGGAAACATCCATACACACTCATTCACACACGCACTCATACACTATGGTCAATTTTAGCTTACCCAATTCACCGGTATTTGGACTTGTGGTGGAAACCGGAACACCCGGAACCTACGCAAACAGAGAACATGCAAACTCCACACAGAAATGCCAACTGACCCAGCCAAAGCTTGAACCAGCAACCTTATTTCTGTGAGGCAAACGTGCTACCCACTGGGCCACCGCGTCACCCCTTCTTTAAGTGTACACTGAAAAAAAATATTTAAAGATAATTCCTAGGATTTAAGTTAAGTGATTGCAAACAGTTTATTAGGGCGGAATTTGAACAAACTAAGTAACAAATTAAGAACATTACTAAATTTATTTTGTTTATTTAAATTCAACACAAATAAATTGTTTGCAACAATTTTGCAGACATCATTTTTTTCAGTGTAAGTACCAGTCAGAAAGACAGGGAGAATGAAAAATGAAATATTACCATTGTTTTTTAGGTCCATACAGGTTCATTAAATTCCCAAACCTACCCAACAAAACTTTGTACAAAACGTTGATTAAATTGACCAGTTAAAGATTAACACTCAAAAAGGGCCTATAACTTTAATATATTCAAACAAAGACTTTTGCTGCTTTAAACTACTTATTTAAAATAAGCAAAAAAAACAAAATTCTTGGGATTTTCTTTGATCAAACTTAATTGTTTTATGTTCAATCCACTTAAATGTGTTATTGTTACCTGATTCATTTGTGTTGGGACTACATGAATGGATTGAGCGGAACCTTGCATTTTTTACAGTGTAATGTATATATCTCTACTAACATACTACAGCTAATGAACAATACATGGATACAGATTCCGATTTTCATCCACATCTCTGAAAGTTTTTTCTTAACAAAGTAGAGTCCCAAGAGCAGAACTTGTGATAGCTTCATTTACTTTGATCAGAAATCCAACTATGCCGGTTATGAACTTTAATCAAAAACAAATAAATATTCCTGTGGCCAAAATACAAACAAGTGCTCACAGTAAAAGGTAAGCATCGTGAGACCACCGTGTGATAATTTGATAGCTTTTTCTCAGACCTGTTCCTGCATGCCATGAGTAATCCCACTGGATACACACGACCAGAAAAACAGACGTTGCATGGACTCAAGGGGGGTATAGGAAGATAATTCTCCATTGGTGTCCACTATCCACTCAAATCTGAGAGCTTAAACCTGTGGGGGCTGATAGCCAGGCGAATCGGAAGTCAGACTCAAGCATTGTCACTTCCTGTAATTAACCACCCCTAAGTCGGGGGGGGAGGCTAGTCATCATCGAACAGCCAACATCTCTTATTTAAGGATCACTCTGGGAAATGAATAAATGTGGTTATAAAGCACTGGCGCGTCTCAATGCATGCAGTATAACTGGCAGCAGCTTGATTGATGTTAATGATTTTGCTTTGACCGGATATATTCAGCTATTCAAAATTATTATTAGGGGCCAAGCAGCGAAGCTTGCAAACTTGTTTTTGTTTTGGCATTATTCTTCTTCCGCCGTGATTTGAATGGCAGCCCATATAACCGTTCGTAGGAAAGTTATGAAATTTGGCACATGGGTAGAGGACATTGGATTTATCAACTGGACCAAATTTGGACCCTATAAGCCATACTCTCTAGCGCCACCACTTGTCCAAAGTTGCAATTTTGAAATGGTTATAACTTTTGAACTGTGGGTGGCAAAATCTAAATTAATTTTTTCCTTGATTCATTGGTTTATGCCAATGCAAATTAGCACCAAATTTAAAAAATCGTAAGGTGTAATTTTTTTTCTAAAATTATGAGTTTGTAAAATGTACTTTTTCGAACTTGTCCTAGACGTTTAAGTCAATTGTCACCAAAATTGAACCATGTCATCTTCAGACCATGCTGACAAAAGGTTATCAAAAGAAAGTTGATTAGTGAAACGGTTGTGAAATTATATGCAAACGAATTGTTCGAAGTTGACATAAAATTGATAATTAGGCCATATCTCACCAACGCTTTGGGTTATTCTCACCAAACTTGCTGTGTGTTATTACAACTATGGTGTGAGGTTGCCTGCACAGTTTTGGCGCAGCACAACCTAGTGGTCAGAAGATACGAGAAATGGCTATTTTTGCAAATATCTTGTGAGCCCTTGGGCTAAAATTCACAAAGTTGGTCTCATTGCATTCAGAGGAACTTTCTGAGTTGATTGAAATCCAATTTTCCTATATTCGCCATTTTGGGTGTCGGCCATTTTGAATTTTAGCCAAAAACCCCATATTTTATCAATGCATTGAGGTATTGCCACCAAAAATGGTAGGCTTGTTCAACTCCATGCTCTGAAAGTCCTCAAAAAATTATGAACCAGCGCCACCTTGTGGTCAAAATTTATAAGGAATTTTATAAAAATGCTAATAACTTCTGCTGCATTAACCTTATTTTCACGTGACTGGCCTTGATAGATTCCTTGGAAGGTCATGCACGCATTGATACTAAATTTTCCATAAATTTACCAACTTCCTGTCTGCCATTGTTATTCAAATGGAAACAATACTTTTTCAAACTCCTCCTAGACCGTCAGTCCGATTTTCACAAAATTCGACTCAGATCATCTTCAGACCATGCTGACAAAAAGTTATCAAATTCGTAACTTTTCGCTTAGTAGATTTTGTGTATTACACAGACAAATGTGCTGACATGATGCCAAACAACATGTGAGGCTGTATCTCTGTGATGCTTAAAGGTATCAACAGATATCTCATTGTCATATCACAATGAACAAACGATAAAAATTAGGTGACAGTGCCACCTATGGTTCAAGAGTTATACACTATTTACTATTTATTAATAATGACTCTTACAAATATGGTAATAACTTTTGACTGCATATTCAGATTTTGACGAAATTAAGCTCAAATTATTCCTTAGGTGATGCTCAAAACATAGATACCTCATATGCAATAATTGCTAAAACCTTCTGTCCGCCATTTTGAATTGGTTCAAAAACATACTTTTTCAAACTCCTCCTAGGCCATTGGTCCAATTTTCACCAAATTTGACTCACGTGATCTTCAGACCTTGCTGGCAAAGCGTTATCAATTTTTTGTTGATAGGCAATACGGTTGTTGTTTACTGCACCGACAAATAGGCTGGTACAATGCCAAACAGCATCTGAGGCTGTAACAGTGCAACACTTATACATACTGACACAAAACTTAACGGGTGTCATTGTCACCTCACACTGACCACGTCACATAAATTTGGTAACAGCGCCACCTACTGGTCAAAAGTTATAAACCAGTAAATTATTCAAATTCTTATGTTTTTGCTTACATTTCCAGTTAAATGGACTTCAAATGTATTCTGGTGCTCTATAGAGCAAGCCTCTGCATGGCTTGACCCCGCAATTGCTGCTTGCAGCTATGTTTATTTTCATTATTATTATTTATAGTAGTAGTAGTAGTAGTAGTAGTAGTAGTAGTAGCAGTAGTAGTAGTAATAAAGTAGTAGTCTGGTTTTACCAAGTAAAATTTAAGACTTTTAAAGACCTTTTTAAGACTATTATAAATGATATTTTAGACTTATACAGGTCTACATGCTAAGGTTTTTTTTTTTCCTAATGGCTCAGTTGGTCTAGTGGAAAAGATTTTTACTTCCACCATCAAAAAAAAAAAAAAAAAGTTATTTCTTAGCCATATATCTTACATAATGTGTCAAACAAGCAAACAACACCAGTTGTTTACTCTTTTTTTTTTTCAACATTACTTATTTAGTATAAACTCTTTAAAAACTATAATAAACTAAATGTATACATGTGCAACAGTCTATCCAGGTCAGTGTCCTCCACATATACACATAGACAAATACATCAGGATGGCGCCGCGGATGGCTGCCTCGGTGTAAAGCTCTTCAGTGTTTACACTAGTTCTGTTAGTCTGTCCTGTTTTATGTTTATCAAACACGATCAGTTATACCAGGGATGAGCTGCTGAACATTCGGCAGTGCACACCAACTAATCACCAACTAGATTTTGATTTCTCTGGCGTTTTGTGGAACATTGTCATCGGCGGAGCAGCTGCTTTGTGGAAGAAATACCCGAAATATATATATATATATATATATATA
>CAIGQZ010033189.1:8210149-8235448 GCA_903798205.1 Danio tinwini
TATTATTATTATTATTATTATTATTATTATTATTATTATTATTATTAATAATAAAAACTGCTTTTATTCTAGCCAAAAAAAAAACAGACCTTCTCCAGAAGTAAAAAATATTATAGGAAATACTGTGAATATGTGCTTAATTGACTAAAAAATGTGCCCTCAATTTATATATAAACTCTATCCGGGCCAGTCTGGCTTCAGTAGTTCCTTTTAATGGAGTGTTAAACACATTTAGTAGCAGCACTACAGAACCCTCAGATGCTCAGCCAACATACTGTCCACACCAGCAGACTTCAAAGACATAAAACTGACGGCCCAACCACCATGATAAAGCCACATCAGCCAGATACAGAGTGAAAAGGGGAGAATGAGAGACAGAGCAGACAACAGTTTGCCCCAAAAATTGAAAAAAAACCAACAAATAATATTTGTCATAACGTCTTTCGGATGAGACGTTAAACCGAGGTCCTGACTCTCTGTGGTCATTAAAAATCCCATGGCACTTCTCGTAAAGAGTAGGGGTGTAACCCCTGTGTCCTGGCTAAATTTCCTTCCTTACGATCATGGCCTCCCAATCATCTCTTATCCACCGAATTGGCTCCATCACTGTCTCTCCACTCCACTAATATCTGGTGGTAAATGCGCTATATAAATACACATTACATTACAATAATATATATATATATTTTTTTTTTTATAAGTTATTTCTGCATTTTATTATTATTTTCATTAAAATGTTAATACATCTTATAAATTAATAAATACATTATTAAAACAATAAAATAATGAGAAACCAATGAGGAGTTATTTCTTCCCGTTTAAAAAAAGACATATAATGAGCTAGGAGTGTGCAACAGAACATCTTCTATAGAATTGTCTGCCATCATATAATAATAGCTGTTGAACAATGTGCGAACAAGTGTGTAAAGTCCACAAGCATCCACTGTGGAATTAGATGAAGTTACAATACACCATACAAATTCATAAATACATTACATTCATACAGAATTGCCTTATATGATTTGATTTTATATTTATAGGACATTGTAAATTGCAGTATTATCACACAAGCAAGAGTGTAGTTTATCTTGTTTTTTTATTGAAAAATAACCAAATATTTTGCAGTTGTTTTTTGTTTTTTTTTCAACAAAAAATAAATTAGCACTGGATTTTAAACACGATTTTGTCTGTAGTGTGGGCTATTCTGCTATCAAAGATTGTTCAAACAAACCTAAAAATGCATGTGAAGAGTCGTTTTAGTGATCAACGTTTAACAAGGTCTTGTTTCACACTCAATGTCGTTCGTTGTTTTGCTCATAACTGGAGGCACTAAAAATTAAGTAAATGCAGCTAATCTAAATAATCAAAATTCATTAAAAATATTTATAATTCATTTTAAATAATTCAGATTGTGCTAATTTGCTACTGTACATGTTTTTTGCTAAATTATACAGTAGCTACTTTAGTAGTTGCTTATTTATATTTTTGGTATTTCTAAGGCAAATTTACCAAGAAAGATTTCATCATTTGATGATTCTTGCATATCGGTCACTCACAATAAACACTGTGCACTGATTTTAACAAACTACAATTTAATGTGGATTCTGTTGTGTCAATGGTTCTTCAACCCTATGCTGTTATTTTTAGCAGACAATGTTTGACATACAATGACCATATATTTTTTTTAAGTAACAAAAATAAGTGTTTTAATCCAACCTACAGTAATGCAAGTTTAATTGAAGTCTGCAGAATCCACGTTATAACCATAAGAGGATTTTTACCATTATTTTCTGAAAATCTTGATTAACACCAAAATTCATTTGCAATCTTATTGAGTTTTGAAAATAGTACCTTGACACTTTGTATCAGATCAAGTCAGAATAAGGAACTACTAAGGAATTTGTGAGAGGGGATGAATTTCAAAAGATATTAGAAGAACATATTTTGGTCCTTTTCAGTTTGACAGATGTGAATCACTATCATCTGCCATTGAGTGTAAATTGCAAGGTAACAGGAGTCTCCTACTGGGAAGATCAAGAAACACAAAGAGACGTGTTGCCAAACACATCAATCCAAGGTGAATGCTGAATGTGAAAATTGAAAATAACATCTCAAAAACAACCCTTTTGAATTTGGCCACATATGGAAACAGCGTTGACCTTTCCAAGTAGCCACCCACCAGTTAGCTCAATCTCCATTGGTCCCCTGAGAGCCCCTTCTCCACACCAACAGACCCCATCACCACATCAATTACAATAGACATCTGACTGTTTCTTGCCAACTGTAACCAACCCTCTGATCACGAGGCTCTTTCAATCCCCAGCCTTGAGGCTTTATGCTGGGACAGCAGCCACCAAAATCTCCCTCCAACTTCGTTATAGCCAGAGGAAACCCAGAAGTGCCCGGGGCTGTGAACCAGGACAGGGTTGAAAGGATGTCTCAGCACATTTCACTTTGAGAAATATTGATTCGCCTACCACTTTCTACAGAGTAATTGCAGTGTCTTTGCGCTCTGTGATGTCTTCCCTAGGGCCCTCGTCAGAACAGCTCTAAAGTTGTTACAGTGTTAATGCTGTTTATTTGTTTACTCTGACCTGCATCCAGACACGAAAGAAGAACAGCAGATCCATCCCATATGATGTACAAACAACTGTCAGGCACCAACCGAAAATGACGGATCAAAGCTCGACTTCAATGATCAAAGCATTGCATACTGAAGCTGAAACATTTATGCATTCACACGTAGGTGTCCTGTATTGTTTTCCTTATATTTTTAAATTTTTTTATGTTCTGTCATCTGGCAGACATGTCCCACACAGAGATCAGTTCGAGACTGGGATTTAACATAGAATAGAATTTACAACTTATTGACTTTTCAAATTATTTTCAGTCATAACTAAATTATTTTACTGAGACTGTTTTCCTGCTTTTAACAGAAGACCTATTGAAAGCCACATGAACCCACATGGACCCGAGCTTCTCACAGAAATCAGTCAAGTTTGGTGAAGGGAAAATCATGGTTTGGGGTTACGTTCAGTATCGGGGTGTCCGCGGGGTCTTAAAAAGTATTAAAAGTTGATCAATCCATTATGAGAAAATGAAGGCTCTTAAAAGGGTATAAAAAAGTCTTAATCTGGTTTTTAAGAGGTCTAAAATTTAAGCGTTGCACAAAGTGTTTGACTCTAAAAAAGCATAAATATATTTATTTTCCTCCTAAAATTACGGCATGCTCAATCTACGTGATTGGTTTGGGCCATGGTGTGTCTGGCCAAGCTTCTCCATCTGGGTGATGTCCCATAATTTGCGACAAAAGCGAGAAGGTGATGTGACGCTCTCCACATTTAGCAAAAGCTTGGAGCGAAAGATATGGCAAAATGGGAAAATGCAAGTTTAAACAGTGGCTGAAACTTGTCGCTGAAAACAACCATGCAATTTATTCTTTCAAGCTTTGTTTCTTCTGAGCTCAACTTAGTTATGTTGCATGGTTGTGCTTCATTGATTTATTTAACTTGAACTCTTTATTAACAACTGTTTATTAAGTTAAATGTTTAATACTGGTCAGAACTTGAAGTGGCGATGTGGTCTTAAAATATTCTAAAAAGATCTTTAAAAAGTCTTAAAAAGGTTTTGAAATTATCTTTAGGATTCCTGCATGTACCCTGAGTATGGGGGCTGAGTGGATGGCAAAATCAACAGTTATTAACAAGGCAACAAGAGGGCAAATTCTTCAGCAGGATAGCACTCCTGCTCATGCTTCAGCCTCCACATAAAAGTTCCTGAAGACAGAGTAGGTTAAGGTGCTCCAGGATTGGCAAGCCCAGTCACCAGTCATGGACATTATTAAGCATGTCTGGGGTAAGATAAAGAAGGAGGCATTTAAGATGAATACAAAGAGTCTTGAACTCTGGGAGTCCTGCAAGAATGCGTTCTTTGCTATTCCAGATGACTTTATTAATAAGTTACTTGTGTCATTGCAGATATGTATAGATGCAGCTCATTTTTTCATTGCACCATGACTTTATTTTATGCTGTACATTATTTCTGTTAAGTGACAAGACTTTTGTCTAAGCAAAGTCAGACCTTACTGTCCTAATTAAATCAATAAAACTCAAGGCATGATCATATTTTATTTTGGTAAATAAGTGTAATATAGAGGCCTTTGCCTTACATATAAGCCACTTCTAATACCAAATGATCAACTAGAAGTCAAATTATTATTCGCTGTTCCTAAAATTTGGATAGGTGACAAGATTTGTCACATAGTGTATGTACTTTCACACTAGCACTTTTGGTCCACACCAGGGTTCGTTTGACATAAGAGTACAGTATGTTTAGCTAGTGTGAACATGTCTTCTAAAGTGTCACATACTGTACCTTGCTGACAAGCGGGACTGAGCCAGTGCAAACAGTGATGTTGTCTCCTCCAAAAACAGCTTCTGCAGACATGGCATTATGTTCTGAACGTTTATAATATTTTTGCGGCAGATAGACGCGAGTCGCTTTTTTTATGTCCAAAACCAAAAGATTCGATAAAAGCAGAGCGACCGCGATGTGCAGACGTCTTGCCATTCTGGCGCTTTGCTTTTGTGTCCGTCACCTAGCAGCAGCCATAAACAAAACAGCAGCTTGATGACGCAAGCGTACCGGGGTTCAGAAGGAAAAAAGACAGTGTGAACACAAACCAACCAAGAAGGTGGCAATCAAACTTTTGAATGATCCAGGCAATTGAACCAAGTGTGAAAGAACCCTACGTTCACACTGCAGGCAAATGTGACCCAAAGGGCATGAAACCTGATCTTTTCACTTCAGATTTGTGCCACTTCCATATGTAGTCTTAAATCAGACAGAGAACTGATGTTTTGCAATGTGACTTATACTCGTAAACACAGTACAATCCTGCTGGTATTGGGGCTCAAACCTGTGGGCTTTGGATCCCAAGTCCTCTCTTAACCATTAGACCACGGTAGCCTGACTTGTCAAAAATTTCCTATAATCTGCTATTTTCTGATCAGGTTTTTGATGGAACAAATCATATTTGTCATAACAATGTTTAATTTAAATGTTATCACTAGGCCCAATCATTTTTTAAAGCATCATTAATATTTAATGACATTTTAATGACAAAGTCAGCTTGTACCACAGTAGTAGAGGTAAAAAATATATACATTAATGAAGCTGTTATAAAATTCATGACATAGTTATAATTGCGTTATGAGAATCATGTTTATGACAGATTTATGACAAGTTTTGTTGTCTTGTTAATGTCAAGTTGCCATAACAAAGACAAAATCAGGTTATGTATTTGTTTATGTCAATAATTACAAACAATGTCATTTTTGCATTTAATTCATCTTTTATTTCTACAGCGCTTTTACAATGTAGATTGTGTCAAAGCAGCTTAACACAGAAGTTCTGGTAAACTGCAACTGAAACTGTGTCAGTGCAGTTTTTATAGAGTTAAAGGGCCACGAAACCCCCCTGTCTCAGCAGGGTGTTTTTACACCTCTAGTTTGGAAAAACTCAGGAAAGTGGGTGTGTCCAGCTCTGTTTAGTTGGGAGTGTCGAGGGAGGGAAAGAGGGAAGAATTTGCATAAAAATAGGATGTTCTGATTGGGCATGTGCTGATTTTCACAGAGGCAAAACAAACACACAGATGCAGGGGAGAAAACAGTGACTGTGTTTACATGGACATCAGTAATCTAATTATTTGCCAAATTATTAATCTTTCGACTTTAACTGCAGTTTGGCAATTTCACTTTCATTCAGGGATATTTCATGCATGCCCCTTGTGACAAACGAGATATTGTATGCAAGGAACTGCTGGAGAGTGGAGGTTAATAGAGTGTTTGATACCGCACGGCAAATGGGAGCAAAAAATCCTCTGCATTTCTCGGTAACTTAGATGCACTTAGTAGGTAGCGTCAGAAAGCCATGTGTGTGTGTAGACTATCCTGTCGCAAAATGCGGCAAAAATCCTATACGATGGTAATAGTTTGATTGCTGTGTTTACATGTTTACATTCGGAAAGCAGCATTTACAGCGGATCTTTCAGTGTATAATATTGTACTATAATATTGCAGTGATATTAGCATACTGTTAACTTAGTAACTAAATCATTTTAACTATGGTATGTCTTTAAAAAACTGAAAGAGCACTGCTGAAGATACGAACTAACTTTGCCATCTGAATGAACAAACAAAGGGCACTGATCACACACACTTACCAAATCTGTTGAGACAGGACAATCAACACAAACTGAAGCTGTGTATTTTTTTTAAAAGGAGACAAAAGGCAAATACGGATTTCATCATTTTCAGATGCGAAAAGCTCTCGGGTAAAAAAATGTTCCTTACAAACGCATTTCTGTTGGGTGCACTGTAATCCACACGTTAGTCCAGCTGTGTTCTCAGAGGTAAAATTAAAACAAAATCTTTGTTGCAGCACATTAATAAACGCAACACTAACAACCCATGTCTTCAAATTCTTGTTCTTCTGCTTGTTTCGGCAACACAATGTGGCGTCTCTCTGTCGTTTGAACACTGTAACGGGTAAAAACATTATTCGAAGCTATCATGCATATTAATGAAGTTGCATCTCATACACAATAGAGCGCGCTGATTGGTTTGAACCAAGTCTTTCTCATGAATTACTGCTGCACAAAATAGGTCACAAATAATGTTCACACTTCAAATGAAACGTTAAGTGGGCTTGAATTCAAATCACAATGCTGAAACGGGCTACTCACAGTGCTTAATCAATGGCTAAAGTTAAATTTCCCCTTGTTGACTTAGCCTAATTGAGTTGAGGCAAAATATCTATCACTTCTAGTGGTTGACTGTGGTATAGGTGATGGGAGCCTGAATCAAATGCCTTCAGTTTTGTAATGAAATTGAAAAGTATAAACATTAAACATAATGTTAAGCCAAAATGAGTTTTTTTTTTATTTAATTTTCTTCTTGGGGGTCCGGCCCCCAAGTAGACTGTCTGGTAAATCTCTGGTCCTCTGACAAATATAGTTGATGACCCCTGCTGTAAAAGGTACTCCATGAACTTGAATATAGTCAAGAATTTCACCAGATGTTTTCAGTTGCTAAAACATTTCCGTGGATAAAAACCCATTCAGAAAAAAACAAACACATTCTTCATAAGCTTTAAGTGGCTAACACGGATACAAGGCCACGTTGATCTTTCAGAAAGAAGTTCGGGTTGATGCTGAGTCACTCACTCTGTCAGCTGTAGATTCATGCTTCACGTGCACGCACAAATAACGGATCTGTCTGCGTGAACAAGCTGCGCAGAAATACAAATTTAAATTTGTTGTTTGAGTTACCTGTCTTAATGGAGTTATTTTTTGGACCCGATGATTTTTATTGGACAAACAATTTTTAGTCTTATGCCTTACCCAGAATATAAAACTACATATAAATACATTTAGATCAATTACTTTAATCAGTACTATCGGAATGTGAAGAGACTTTTAACCAGCACAGCAAAAAAATGTTTCTGAAGACAATCACCTACTGCACCTTTAAACATCTGAAATCTCTTTTATAAAATGCTAGGTCCATTCATAGTGCAGCAAACAACAGCTGTTCATACTTGTGCGTGTGTGTAGAGAAAAGGATGCTTTTCTATGCAAACATGCGTGATCATTCACGTCTTCTGCAACACCTCACACATGATTGCTGCATACTAACGTCAGTCACATAACAGTGGACCAAGTTGTGGGGGGCGCATGAACTAAACTGCCAGCTGCATATCGTGACCGTTTGGGACAGGTACATAACGTTACACCCCAACAACACATGAGCTTGTTTTTAAACTCTTTCTTCTGTTTGTGAACTTAGAGTCTTCTAAATCAGCATACGCATGGATAAGGTTGGTAATTTGCTTAATACACAACCACACCAACTGCATATAAGGATAATTATCGAAAGAAAGACTATTATGGCAATGTAAGAAAAAGACAAAGAAAAGAACTTTAAAAATAATGAACGTGAAGTTTTATGGTCAGAGGTGGAAGCCAGAAAAAAAGAGCCATTAAAACATAGGCTCATTCGAAAAACAAAGCCCTATATGCGTTTCTGGAGATCGCAAATTATGTAGCCAGAGCTGTACATAGGGGAGCGCGGGGCACAAAGTAACGCGGGGTTAAATGTAACAGTTTTAAGGTATTTGCTCAGGGTTAACCATGGCATGCTTCCGAGGTTTTCACCACAGTGTCGGCAGACGTCTTTCTGCCAATTGTTGAAAATTTTCTATAAAATTTGGATGAGAAACACAGGAGAAACCATTTTTGCAGCATTAAAATAAATTTTATTACAGTCTATATTTTTTTATAAAAAAAAATAAATAAATAAAAAAAAATTGGTGAAAGTATGTATGTAAAATTTTATATTGTTGTGATCACAGTCTTCTAGGCTAAAAGTTGAAACTATTTTAAAGATGTATAAAACACACAGTGACTGCTAGCCAGTTGAGGAAAACATGACACAGCAAAGTTCGTTGTAACAGGGTGTTACAATTAAGCCACACACTGTTGGACACCAATTATACTAAAAAATACATTTTTTAATTTTTGATGTTGAGAACTTTTTAAATAAAAATGTTTTTTAATAGAAAATATTGTTTTAATAGAAAAAAAATATTTTATTGCTAATAATGCAAATAAATGCATCGTATAATAATGGATAAATGCATAATAATGTAAATAGATTTAAATGTGTTTATCCAATAAACAAAAAAAAACAAATTAAACATACTGTGCTATGTATAATTAAAAAGAAATGAGTTAATTACTGAGGAAATATAGCTACTATATAAAGTAAACTGAATTTAAATTAATTGTGTTACAACTAACCCTCTGTTACAACTTGCCCAGCAGTTGGGGTAAATAGTAACATTATTACTCCAGGCACTTTTGGCAATACTGCACAGAAACCATAGGTCCAGGGATCATAATTCCAGTGCTGACACCCTATTACTTTGTTCATTATTTGACCAAACCAAAAAGTGTTACTTTGTGCCCCGCTCTCCTCTACACTGCAAAAAATGCCTTTTTTACTTCGATTTTTTGTTTTCTTTCTAATCCAAATATCTAAACATTCTTAAATCAAGAAGAATTTTCTAGACAAGCAAAACATGCTGTCTTGTTTTCAGAAATAATATGCCAATATTAAGTGAGTTTTTCCTTAAAACAAGCCAATGGGGTAAGCAAAATAATCTTATGTCAAAAGGAAAATCAAGATTATTTTGCTTACCCCATTGGCAGATTATTTTGCTTGTTTTAAGGAAAAACTGACTTAATATTGGCATATTATTTCTGAAAACAAGACATTATATTTTGCTTGCCAAGAAAATGTTTCTTGATATAAGAATTTTTAGATATTTGGACTAGAAACAAGACAAAAACAAATCTAAGTAAGAAAAGCATTTATTGCAGTGTATGGCTGCATTTCATATTTAAAACTAACACTATGGGCCAGTATGATGCCTTTCCTTAACTCGCTTACCAGCTGAACGCTTGCCTCCATATGGACAGCTTTTTGAATCACAAAATAATTAACAGATATTGTTTTACAGTGTAGAATTTTTCCCCCCCAGGAGTTCATAATTATTGCGTACTATTGGTAGTTGTTCTTAATTTTTTTGTACATTTAAAAGGATTTTTTTATTGTAGTATGAAACTTGATGAATTATGATTTCTTCATGAAAACATCTATACGCACATTTCACACAAACATTTGTGCATGTTTATTGATTAAAACCCAGTGTTTCTTTGGAACTACTTGGTGTACTGAACTGTTTCCAATAATGAAACTTTATGTCACTAACATAATAATAGAAATAAAGGTGACTTGATGGATGTGTAATCATATCTACCGTATTTGAGAGATGAGAGGAACTAAAAGCCAAGGTTGTTTTATGCAGGATGAGAAGGGTTTGTCTGGTTGCATAATCTCAAGAGAGCACAGGCCAGCCATCTGCTGCAGCATGACCAACAGAAAAGTCCATTACTAACAGCAGCAAGGTTTAATCCTCTCATCCACAATGTTTTTGTTCCCGCTCATCTCTTTTTTTTCCTCTTTTCTGGCCTCTGTGTCTCTCTTTGTTTTTACTTCTAGCTCCTTCTAACAGTTCTTTACTGCTGCTCCCTAATCCATGCATGATGACTTTCTCCTGTGTCTGTTTTTTTCTCCATACTTTGATATGCAATGCAATAATGAAAATGTACTTTCAGTTTAACATTTAAAGAAGCAATTTTCCTTACTTTTGCTGTATTGCTTATACTGTATATGAATTTGCAGAAAAAAGATCCACTAACATCATGCTTAAAACATGAAACTAGAATAATTTACGTTACGATCGGGTGCATATATTTAGATCAGAGAAAACAACAGATAGGATAAACTTTATTTGTCCCTGAAGTCCAGGGCGAAAAGGTACCACAACGTTGCTCTAAGCACACAAAAAAATAAAACAAACAAAACAGTTAAGAACAAACAATAAGAATAAAATAAAAAAAGAACATACATTGTTTACAAAAAAGACTGTACATAAATGACTGTACATAAATATATAAATATGGAGTATATAAAACATAGTACACAATCAAATGCTAATGTACTACAGGTGCATTGTTCTTGGTAGAGTTCAACAGTTTTATCGAGGTAGGAACAAATGAAAGCTTCAGTCTATTGGTCTTACACATTGGCATTCACAGTCTTTTTCCTGATGGTAACATCTGATATTCACTAGAAAGAGGATGTTTGGAGTCAGCACTAATATTTATTGCTATTGGTGTGGGTTGATGATTTGTTTGAAGCAGCAGATTCGTGCGACATTTGAGCAGATCACCTGACAGGTTAGTGTCTATCTTGAGATAACTAACTAGTGGTAAATATTTTTTATTATTAGAGAATGAAGAAGAAGAAGAAGAAGAAGAAGAAGAAGAAGAAGAAGAAGAAGAATTTTAACACAATTTTCTTATTATTGAGGAGAAGAAAGTGATTATAGAAGGCAAGTGCTAGTTTTTTATTTTGTTTCTATATTCGTGAAATCTTTGAAGAAACTAAAAATGTTAAACAATGAGATTATTTGTGTGATTTAAGTTAAACAGAATCAGAAAACTAAAAGAAAGATCAGTTCTGTTGGTTCAACACTTATAAAAAACTAATAAAATATATCTAAATATAAATAAAAACAAATAATTTTATTTTATATAGAATATGATTAACTTTGTGTTTTAACAGGTTGCAAAAGTAACAACAAATATTTTACAGCACAATACAGAATATTGTGTGCATGTCTCAAGCAAGATCAAACATGAACACAATGGCACTGGCTGATTTCTCTCAAATATCTCAGACGTCTTATGCCAAAATCAAACACTACCATTGACTTTCATTAAAATCAGCTTCCATTAAACTGGTCTCAAAGGTGTTCAAAATGTAATGTATAATAGTTGCCATGTTTTTGGTTGTTGTTATATATAACAACACACGCACACACACATATATACAAATGCTCTCATGGATATGGGGGCACCTTGAGGGAAGTCCCTGCTATAGCACCACCAGGAGACTAAATGACACTGCAATTTTTACTTGATCATTTTTTCCATACGGGAGGAGCTAAACATTCTAACCATTAGAGTATTGTAATACAAGACATGACCAAAAGATTCTTCATAAAATAACTCTTGCTGTGGTCTAATAGGTTGAAGTATTTGTACTTAAATTTAAATAGGTAAAACGGAGAAAAAAACACGGCAGAAACTGTAGAGCAGGGGTCTGTTCTAAAGACAGTGTGGATGGAGTAAACTATTCATTCAGCTTTCGCATTATGTGTTCCTTTCTTCCTCTCTCATATCCTGTCTCTCTTCCAGAAAAAGCAAGTAATCACAGACACTTCCACATCAAAGGATGTGCAGGAATTTGTGGTTTAACTCTCAGAGGTATTTCAGCTGTGCCAGAATGAATCTACAGTTCCAGAGACTCACAGAGCCATACATTCTAAAAAAAAAAAACTAGAGCTTGACGAAGCAGATTATGGCAGTAACATTTTGATTTGACTGTCATATCAATTGTATTGTCAAAACTCACATTTAATAAATATTTTAACATGAAAATATTGGATACTTTTTGGTTTCAAATAATCAAATAATTACATAATCTCCTCATCAACCTTAGACACTAAAACGGGACTAGTTATATCTCCCCCTCTTGAATTTCAAGAAGATTTAAGACAGAATCTCTCTTGTAACAAAACCAGCATTTATTACAAAATCTTTATGATAGCTACTGCGAAATGGGAATTTTTCTTTTACCAAACTCTTTAAAACATCCATTTAAGGGCTGCAAGAACAGAATGTTTGGAACGACAATGATTGCAGTACCAAACATTTCTGCAAAATCTGACCACAAAGGCTTTATGTCTTCTCCGAAGATGCACTTGTGGTTAGAAAGCAAAGAACATATTGCCAGGTTTGTAAGGGAAGGGAGTTGGATACTGTGTGACCACTGCAGATTCTTCACTGCAAGTACAGATCACTTTAAGTTCAAGTTCAAAGCAGCCTGCTATTGCAGCCAGTTGCCGCAATAGCCCTTTTCATTCAGAAACTTAATCCAATGCAGCAAGACATTTGATTGAGTCTTGTGGTTCCCACAAGGAAGGCAGTAAAAAGTAAACACAGTTTCACCAAAATCCCAAATTTTCTTGCACATTCTGGATAATCATGTTCAAATTAATACATGAGCAACATCACACAAGAAGCACTGTGATATGGCTGTATATCAGCACTGCATGCCTACGCACAAGGCCTCAGGTCAAGTATTGTGTAGTATCACAGCAGTGCTGATATAATTAGCCCCCCTTTGATTTTTTTTCATTTTTAAATATTTCCCAAATGATGTTTAACAGAACAAGGAAATTTTCACAGTATGTCTGATTATATTTTTTCTTCTGGAGAAAGTCTTATTTGTTTTATTTTGGCTTGAATAAAAACAGTTTTTAAATTTTTTAAAAACATTTTAAGGACAACATTATTAGCCTCTTCAAGCTAATTTTTTTCTGATATTATTCTGATTATACAATAACTTGCCTAATTACCCTAACCTGCCTAGTTAACCTAATTAATCTAGTTAAGCCTTTAAAATGTCACTTTAAGCTGTATAGAAGTGTCTTGCAAAATATCTAGTAAAGTATTATTTACTGTCATCATTTCAAAGATAAAAGAAATCAGTTATTAGAAATGAGTTATTAAAAGTATTATGTTTAGAAATGTGTTTAAAAAAAATCTCTCCGTTAAACAGAAATTAGGGGGGGAGGGGGGGGGAACAGGGGGGCTAATAATTTTGACTTCAACTGTATACTAATTTTTATTAACCAGTCTCGAAAAGCCTTTAGTATTAGAAACTACTTTGTTCTACCACAGATTCATATCTGATCCGGACCGTCTAAACAGCAAAAAAAAAAAAATTCCCAATTCATAAACGCCATTTGGAGATATAAAAATATATGTCTTAATATCAGTAAATATTGTCTTGCTGATGACAAAACAGAAAATTTCACAGAGATCTGCGTGTATTTCTCTGCTGCAGTCAGGCATTTAACATTAACCCCATAAAAACCAAAGCAAAACAAACACTACTGGATTAATACAAATACATTAATACAAAACTAAAATTTGACTTAGAGTGTGATTTACCTTTTCTGTAATGGTTTTTGTTAAGTTAAATGAAGGGTGACTAAATAGTTTGCTCCTTTAAAAACTGTAGAACTGATGCCAATCACTATACTTCAAGCTGCTGTTTGTAATACAAAGCAGACATTCCACTCTGCAAAAAAATATTTTTACATACAAGACTGTTAAGATGTTGATTTATTATTTTACTGTATTTCATAAGAGGTGATGGCAATTTTAATGGCCATGCAATGGGTGGAATCAATCAACAGATGCAGTAGTATGTTCAGACTCACTATCTGCATTGAATATTTAAACACTAAGAGATTATATTCTAGCTGCTATATGAACTTTACAACATTTATACTAAACAAATCAAAGAGGATACTTTTATGGATACTTACTCATGTACAGTAGGAGTAGATGTAAATGAGGTGCAAAAAAAGCTGGCCAAAAACAAGACGAAGTACAGTACTGTGCAAAGGTTTTAGGCCACAAAAATGTTTTTAGGTCAGTTATTTCTATCTTTTGGTGTAGTGTGTTAACATCAGTTTACATTCCCAATGATTATTTTTACTATAAATTGTTATAATCCAGTCATATCTGTGTTTGTACAAA
This sequence comes from Danio tinwini, assembly GCA_903798205.1. NCBI lineage: Eukaryota > Metazoa > Chordata > Actinopteri > Cypriniformes > Danionidae > Danio > Danio tinwini. The sequence goes on from CAIGQZ010033189.1 coordinate 8,224,452, forward strand.
GAGTCTGACTGCAGCAAGTGATCAATAGATATCTGATTTCACCAACATCATGAAGATACAGAACAAAGCGAGACAGACTAAGCCCATACTCAACAAAGAAAAGCTAAATCCAGAAATACTGAACAAATTGAGATAGACTATATCAAGAAATCCTGAATAAACTGAGACAGACAGACAGACAGACTAAATTCAGAAGTGTGGCAACATCTCCAAGTCACTTCAAGAAACCTGTTTTTAAAGTTATAGTTATAGATATGCTTTCAAAAATAACCGCATCAAATTCATTTATTAATTACCTTCTATAAACTATAATAAATCAACATTTGGTTTAACCAACTTTGCTTTTGAGGCAGCTTCTGTCTTCTGTAAATCTTCTAAATGGATAGTTTTTGCTTATTTATCAATCAGTTTTGCAGGTTGGTTATATTGAAGATCTCTGTGTACGTCTCACTGAATTATTATGATTAGAACACATAAAAAAAAGAAACAACAATACTAGCGGCCAAAGACTTTCACACAAAACTGTGTGTTATTTTTTTGGTATTTATCTTCAGGAAATCACTAAAGGGATATATTATGTTATCATAACAATCTAATGTGGCAATAAGATCGTAATTGTACTGTCTATTTACACAGTGGCCATATTCATCTATGTAAACACACAAAAACAACATTAACATTATCCCAGACACTGTAAAAAGCTCATTTTCAGCCACTTGACTGCTCTGACAGGGTGTTCGAGTGTCAGAATGTTGTGGGACTGTTGTAGAGGAGTTAGTATTAGGGATTATAGATGGCAAAATTTTGTGATTTTTTTGTTTGTTTTGTTTTTAAAGCAAGATGGTAAAACACGAACGCGGTTATGAATATATTAAAACATATGTTTGTTTGTCGTAAAAATTCGTAATAATGACAAAAAATACTAATTTGTGGATCTCCTCACTTCCGGGTTCAGCAGTACTGCCGTTGTGGCAGGTGTATTCTGAATTTTTTTTTTTAGCCCTCTGTTTTGAGTGTGGTCCTGAAAAATCTTCGTTTGAAGGGGTGTATAGCCCTTGCCCTTAGCCCTACGCCTTTAAGCTAAAGAGAATTGGGACACCACTATCCCTTGACGTGAACGCGCAAAACGAGGGGTAGGGGAAGGGGAAGGGCTAAGGAGTAGAATTGGCATTGGGCCTTAATAAGATTAATACAAGTTTTTGTAGTTTTCATCGTGTGTTTAGTTAAATTGACTAATGTTGTCTTTTGGAGCCTTATTGCACAGTATTAGCGGCCTATAAATAATCACCAAATTTTCAATCAATATTTCAGCATGTAGTAGGCCAGATTAAAATGTTAATGTTTAAACTATTAAGATAACCAATTAAGTTTCCAATCATTTAGCGTTGTTGTGAGAACCTCTTCAAAACGTTGTGAATATTTTAAAAAAGGCCTTGTGAATGTTTAAATAATAAACTGTTTTTCAAGGTATTTTGAAGTACCCATGTTCATTATTTTGATAAATTGAATTGAATTATTGAATATTGGCATTTATCTAATATAGATCATCAATTATAATTTTCCATGTAACATAGATAGCTTTTCCTTTCAGGCTAGTGATACCTCCACAACCTTATACAGTATACGACCCAAAAACTACACTTTTTGCTTGTACCCCTTGTATTAAATACACATTTCAGGCATTTCACCTACAACCTCATAAAAAATAAAAAAATACTTGTATTAGAACTCGCATACATATAACAAAAAAAAACACTTATCGACCACTTAATAGAAAACCTCAATATGTACTAACAAGAATAAATGGCTACTACTTCGAAAACAAACCTGACACAGCTGCAACATAACAGGTTTTTTAAAAGAAAAATGTGAAAATTCATTCACTGACCACTGGCGCAAATCAGCAAGTGTGAACTCTGCTGAGTAATGATTGAAGCATACATTTTATTTTTTTATTAGGAGGCAAACATATTGAACTTTGAAGATGCTTGGCTTCCTTCTGGTTGACTATGAGTAAACGAGATTGATGTGCTTAGCTTTCACGGAGCAAGTGAGGATACGAGCCCTCAGGCTGAAGAGGAACGACGGGTTTATTCTCCATTTCAAATAGAATTTTTGCATTGCTGCCTCTCAAACTTTCTGTGATGACATAAGCTTCCTTCATCTTAAATGAGCTGAAGATGGAAAACAGGAAATGAGTTTCATTCCAACCTCATTTGCTAAGTGTTTAATTCAGTGTTAAAATACGTTGTTTTATCCCATAATCACATCCTGAGACAACTACTTGTAAAGTTATACTGTAAGTAGGTTTTTTATCCACAAAGTGAAATCAAAAATGTCAGAAAACCCCAATTACCCTGATAGCTAAATTGGCTCAGCTTGTGCCGTGACTGTGATATTTTTGTCCAATCAATGTGGGGATTGTTTAGGAAACTAGTCTAAAATGTTAAAGAATGAAAGAAATCTTTATTGCACTTTTGTTTGTTGACAATAGTACTGCGGAAATCATACTGCTCTGGCATTTAGCATTTCTCTTTAGTTTTTAGACTGTACTAAATAACATGAAAGCACATTTTAACACAAACAAAAATGCTGATTTAAAGTATTACAATAGTGGATGTAAATGTTTTCGGCACATTCAATTTATTTTATTTTTATATTTTTTGTACAAAGAAGCAAAATAATAGTCAATTAGAACATTAGTGATGTTAAAAAGGCACCTATCATGCAGAATCAACTTTTGGAAGCTATTTGGACAGAAATGTGTGTAGGTATGGTGTGTCACAGGCATATTGGAGTGATATAAACACAACAAGCCACAATAATATGTAGGCAATATTGCAATATTGAGGCCCAATGCACCTTGACATAGCAGTGCAGGTAGCCATCAGATATTGATTGACAGGTGCACATTATGTCTAAGTATTAACACTAATAATTGTGTCTACAGAATAAAGAATTTACAGAATAACAAAGAATCTACAGACTTTGCAAAGAAAATAGGATTAAAATATCTGTTCAAACTCTCTGTGATCCAACTTCACTTCACGAAGAAGTGGTAATCTTTGCATTTTTATAGCATTTTGCTGTATAAAACTCAAACTCATGTAACTCAAAACCCCTGGAATATAAACGAGGATGCTTCAATCACACAGGAGTCCAGATTTGTGGATGTCGGTTTTATTCAGTACAGTAACTTTGCTATAATGGATCTTTATACAGCTGTATATTTCGTCACCTTGGAATTATAAGGTTCTATCTGCCTTCTGGATGATTTTGAGATATTGAGCTTTAAAGTTTTTGCATTCCATAGCAAACAGTATGTGCAACATTTGATTTTTAAATAAAAAGTCTTAAAATGTAAACAACTTATAAAAAAAAACATCCCACAGTGTAAATAAGTTATCAATTAATAAGAATGTCAATAACTAAATTTTGACAAAATTGACAGATAGAATTAAAATTATAAGGTGACTATTTACCTATTCGGTGGGCATCCTGTTACATTTGTCATGAGTAGATTAGTCACACAAATGTTGTTACTATGTTCTTTGTGCGCGTACACATGCACATTTAACATGTTGTGCTGTTTTAACTAATTCATATTACTGTGGTATTTGTGACTGTGGATCTCTGTTTCATCACGTCTGCCTTGATGTCTGATATTTTGCTGTCTTTATCCTGACATCTGACCCTGGTTATCCTTCTCTGAAGCAAAATGAGTGGGCAGGGAGAACCAGCTCATTTTTATTTAAAACAGACAAAAAAAACAGCTACAACTCCCTCTTACCCCAAAAAAATGTCATGTGTAACAGGGTAAAATAAAATGATCTGATCTAGTCTTTTGACCCAAAACTGCAGACACTTCTGGAGACACAAAACATCTTGTATAAGGCCAAAATTTGAGCCCTTTTGTATATAGCTTTCTAGGGTAAGAATCTGGTCCAGTGATTTTAGTGTGGGTGGAACAACCTAGGTAATATTACCCAGTCACAACAAAAAGCAAGCAGAGAAAAGTCCACGCTGCTAAATAGAAACACATTTCTGAATGTTAGCGTAAATGTTTTAAGTTATTTATGACAGTTGCAATTACATCAATGTACATTATGTCCTTCTATCCATTTTGTAGCAGCTCTTTGCTTTTACAACACTTTGGAGTGTTACTAAGAAGCACGTGGAGTGGTAAAGGCCTCTGAGAGCACTCATGGGGGTATTATGTGAGTGAAGGTGATTATTGAGCTCCCAGCAGCTACTGAGGACGGGGCCAGTCGATTAAAACTCCCAGGCCTTGGCAATAAATCTCAGCTACCCTCAGGGACAATATTAATGAATGTATGGAAACAGGTGGACTCTTTCTAGTTCACCAATTCTTTACTGTTTCTTATGGTTACCTCAAGAGCTATAGCAAATTTAGTTGTCAAGTGTTTTCTGGAGTCTCCGATCAAATTAAAGCAGGCATAAAATGAAAGTAAGGCTCTTTAAGGCTACAATTTCATGTGGATATACATAATTGTTTAGTATGAACATAGTTTTTTAATATTAATGTACTATCCATTAATGTATGGAGTGCACATATTAGACCTTGCTGGCACCATGCCTATACAATGGAAACCTCACAACAGTACCCTAACAGAAACAGTCCAATATTCCCAAGCTGCAATTGCATCTAAAACAAGCCCGGATTAATCAATGGGCATTATGAGCACAGGCCTGTGCGTACTTGGGGTCCCTGCAAGGTGGGTAAAATATAAATTTTGAATTGTCTATTTAGACTTAGTGCAAATAGTGCACCTCATTGTAATAAGCTATTTGCACGATTTTCGCCCATCACTGTCTGATCGACAGAGACAACTTAGCTAAAGAGCGCAACTAACAACAGCGTGAGTGGCATAGCTCATAAAGTGCTTAGCAACACAGGGCTCGAAATTAACTTTTTTACTTGGTAGCACCAGTGCTCCCAACTACAAATATTTAGGAGCACCAGAAATATTTAAGAGCAGCAGAAAAAATTTAGGAGCACCCACCAAAAATGAATGAGTACCGCTGCAAATTGTATATTAAGGGATTTATTGTATTTGAAAACAACATCAATTAGGATTACCAAAAACCAGAAACAACTATCTAAATAATGCTGTGATAACTTAATATTTGTGCAATAATTCCAAAATGAATGTCTAATAATTATAAAACAATAATGATGACGATAATGACAATAATACTAACAATGAATTACATATCTCATCATCATGCTCCCTTGATTGTGCTTGAATGTAAGTTATGTGCTACAAAACAATCCTACTGCTACTTTATAAAAAATAAATGTTTTTTATCAAACACAAATGAAGCATTGCAGTAAAAAATATAAATTTTGTACTATTGTTTTATATGCATGTCAATTTAATAAATTGGTGGTGGTGGTGTGGAGAGACCCCCCTTCATGATTCTAAAGCGCTTTGGGTGTATGGCCATACACAATAAATGCGCTATATAAATACACATTACATTACATTACATTACAAATACTATTTCTGCTACAAAACAAACAAAAGATTATAATAAATCATTCAATTTAAGGCTGAAAGCTGCAAAGCAGTCATCAGTAATTAAATAGAAAAATAATATACATCTCAAGAAAGAACAGACAAAAGAAAGTAAAAGTGTCACTTTTAAAAGTTTCGGTTTGTGTCATTTTAAATGCTCAGTCTCGTTATGAACTGATTTACATTTCTCTGTGTTTGTGGAAAAGCAGGCGAAAGCTGGATTCTCGCAATGACCACTGGCGCAATACCGTTCTTTGTTATAAGCCGCATCAGTTTAAACTTCGAAAAGGTGAGCTTCTTTGGCGATGGTGTGTACAGTGTTAGATCTTACATTTAGCGGACATTTGCGCTGAACACGCAATGAATGCAACGCATTAAGATTCGAAGTTTGCATTTCCCATGGTCACAAAAGCTCACTGTCATCTGATAGCGGAAAGCCTTGAGTGATTGATAGCTAATATGAACCAACATAGCTGCAGGGAAGACCGAACGTTTTTAGAAAAAAATCAAAACAGGTCACACTACAACCATTATATTGTATTAAAAATTAGGGACATTTTAATAGAATTCATTTGCATTTACAATGTTAGTCGCCCTCTTTGGAACACTGGTTAGTAAATCATCCGTTGTCACATAACTAGCCCTACATCACCCATATTCTCCTACCTCATGGCTCCGTTTGAAGAACATTTAATAGATGGCACATGCCTTAAAGAAAGGTGCATCCCTCTCTGTAAAAAAGCACACTTAGTTGGTCAGACAACTATATATTTAGGCCGAATCCCAATTCTACCCCTTAGCCCTTCCCCTTACCCCTACCCCTCGTTTTGCACGTTTACATCAAAGGGTAGTGATGTCCCAATTTTCTTTAGCTTGAAAGTGTAGGGCAAAGGGCAAGGGGTATACACCCCTTCGAATGAAGATAAAAAAAAGAAAATAAAGAAAATTTTCCAGAATACACCTGCCACAACGGCAGTACCCCGGAAGTAAGGAGATCCACAAATTAGTATTTTTTTGTCATTATTATAAATTTTTACAGCAAACAAACACGTTTTAATATATTCATAACCGCGTTTGTGTTTTACCGTCATGCTTTAAAAAATAAAAACAAATTAATTAATTAATTTATTAATTAATTAATTTTGCCATCTATAATAACTCCTGTACAGCAGTCCCACAACATTCTGACACTCGAACACCCTGTCAGAGCAATCAAGTGGCTGAAAATGAGCTTTTTACAGTGTCTGGGATAATGTTAATGTTGTTTTCATGTGTTTACATAGATGAATATGGCAACTGTGTAAATACACAGTACAGTTACGATCTTATTGCCACATTAGATTATTATGGTATATGAACATAATATATCCCTTCAGTGGTTTCCTGAAGATAAACACCAAAAAATAACACAACTGGAATAACTACAGCTGTCGCGATCGTCTGATCTCATATGAGGCAAGAGATCGCGATGACAAATGATGATGTGTGCAGGTGTTGAAGTGCTGTCCCAATTCTTCCTAAAAGTTTTGAAGGGGTAGGGGTACAAAAATACAATTGGGATTGGGCCTTATTCTTAGCAAATAGATGACACCATATATTATTATTATCTTTATATTTACAGTGTCAGAAAATGACACCATGTATAATCAAAAAGCACACAGACTTTCTTTCCTTTATTTTATTTTATTTTTTTACGAATGCTGTAATTGGTCAAGCGTGGAAATGTCAGTTTTGAAATAACCCACGCTGAGCAGACTGTAGTGTAATCGTTGTCGTAGATCAAAATGAGCAGACAAGAGTTTCGTTTTAACAAACAAAACTGAAAAAGAGGAGAGGGAGGCATCTTTATTAAGGCATCTTCCATGTATGCACACCTTCTTCACATAGACCCATGAGGAGGAGAATAAGGATATAGAAGACGTTATGGTAACGTTGCATGAGCAATCGTTAACCAGGTGGAGGAGGCTAACGGCAGCGCAGACTGGGTTCGTGTGTCTGAATAGAGACAAACAGAAAAAGGAGAAAGACCAAAAAAGAAGAGAGACAGAGACAGAAAAAGACCCTGAAGAGGAGAAAGACAGGAGAGAAGAGGTATTGTGTGTGTGATTTTTGGATACTTTCAGGTTTATAATAAAGGTGACCCATGCTGTTTGCCTACTTTTCATCATGACGAGAGTAGCATTAGAGGAAAAATATAGAGAAAGGGGGAGGGAGACAGTATGGAATAATTAATAAGTGTATTATGGAAGACTCAGATTCATCACAGAACTGAATTGGAGAATAAAAATATCCAAAAAATATGAAATTATTTACACAAAAAAATATACATTAAAAGACCCTTTAAATATTTAGTTCTGCTTCAGTGAACTTGAACAAGTAAAAAAACTATTTTATTTTTGTTATACTAAATTATAAAATTGTTATTTTGTTTCACTAGTTTTATTAGTGCTTTTTAATTGCTTTAAAAATAAGTAAAATTTTTGTAGACTACAAATATATGTACTATATATAATAAATTTTTTAATATTATTCATTCATCCATTTTCTTTTCTGCTTAGTCTTAGTCTGTTTGACGCAGCAGATGCCCTTCCAGCCGCAACCCATCTCTGGGAAACATCCATGCACACTCATTCACACACATACACTATGGACAATTTAGCCTACCCAATTTACCTATACTGCATGTCTTTGGACCGTGGGGGAAACCGGAGCACCCGGAGGAAACCCACTTGAACGCAGGGAGAACATGCAAACTCCACACAGAAAAGCCAACTGACCCAGCTGAGGCTCGAACCAGCGACCTTCTTGCTGTGAGGCGACAGCACTACCTACTGTGCCACTGCATCGCCCCTGCGTGTAAGTTTTGTAAAAAAAATAAATAAATCTGTATTTTTTTAAACTAATAAAAATAGCAGATGTCATTTATTTACTTTAATTATTTAGCCAGACATGTTTACTGTTCCAAAATATTATAAATGCTTTATAAAATAAAATATATTTTGTTCTATGGGGAAAAAGTAATTTTTTTCCTAAGACATTTAATTAAAACATTTATTTTAGAGTAGTAATCACAACACTGTAATACCGTCCAAGGTTATCATACCATCAGAAACTTATACCAGCCCATGTCTAGTCTTACTGTAGTGGTCAAAATCTCCCATCATCACTACAAGATCTCATTTAAAAAGACTGCAACTCTGAAATGGAAAAGATCTTGAATTCAGTTCTGCACTAAAGCGCTGCAAAAAATCTATATTTTAAGTAAACAGCTACACGGTGTGAAAATCTCACAATGCTTTAGTTTTTAATATTTGGAAGTCTTTCAAGCAATATAAGCTTAATAACCTAACATTAGTGCTGATTCTAATTTCCAAACGTCTGTTATTTATAACAAAACTGCTAACTAAGCAAACAAATTTCACATGCAATTACTGCTTTTCCATAAAAAAACACCATTAGATGTTCTCTGCTACACCTAAATGGCCCTTTTTACACAAAGACTCTAAAAACATTTCAACTGTTGGTTACATTTTATGGTCTGGATGTAGCGTAATTTGAGTCACTGAATCCTGCGCCTGTGTGTGTGTCTAGGAGAATGTAGCATTAACACTGAAAGTAGTGTTTTCTCATTTAATGAGGCCGGCCCATCTAATAGTCAGTAAAGACTCATTGTGCAAGACAGAAACGCATTGCCCTACACACAATAAAACGCTCGGTTTCTTGTTTTCTGTCATGTTCTTGCTATTATGGTATATTTATTGCCACATTTTATTAAATTGCACGCTAGTAGAGTTTGTCAAGAAAACATGTGGCCCCCTCCTTTTTTTTTTAAGATCATGAAAAACCACATGAACTGGAAGTTGCTACTAAGTTTAAATTTTTGCAGAATGATGTATTTCCAACTGAAACTGCATATTGAGATAGGGGTTGGGTTTTATTTTTGCACACTTCTCTTATTTCACTTGCAACAAACTAGCGGTTTAAGGGTTGTGGCAAGCATGTTTCACCCAAGCCAGGGGTGTCCAAACTTGGTCCAGAAGGGCCGTTGTCCTGCTGAGTTTAGCTCCAGTTTGCTTCAAAACACCTGCCAGGAAGTTTCTGAGTACTAAATCACCTACTACAAAGTAGGTTCTGCATTTAAATTTAAATGTAGTACTCGGCAGTTAGCAAAGTTTGTTCTATAGATTATGAATGGAACTCAGATGTACTATATCTACCATTTTTTCATCATCAAGTGACCTACCCGCATTAGTTGTACCGCTTCACTCCTATTCATAAATTCTCTCAAGGTACATCATGCGATAGCGCAGCATCCATCCGATGTGCACTTCGGAATCTCGCTGGAAGTAGTAGGTCATCCGGATACTGTTTTTCGAATTCTATGAATTCGGACATATTACTTTGCTCGCATACTATTTTTAGCTTATTATATAATATGAAAGTATGCAATTTCGGACACAACTTATTGACCTTATTCTTAAAAAAAAAACGTGCGCTTGTTTTTGCGATTGTTTTAGAACTTCCGATTCAGTTGCCTATGGTAGAAATGACTAGGAATGATAAATGGCTGAACACGGTCAAACTACTCATTCTACAAACAAGTGTTTGCATGATTATACAGACAAAATAGAATAATATAATAAGAAAACCTCTGTTTGCAACATCAAGCAGCAGAATGAGCAGTTTTTAACGTCTAAAAATGAATGGAAGTGAATGAGACCGGAAGTCTCGAGCCAAAATGATTCAAATGGCTGTGCCCACTCGTAGGCGGAGAATAAGGTGAATACCTAGTAAGAGCTTGATAAGCTGGTTCAGGTGTTTTTGATCAGGGTTGGCACTAAACTCTCCAGGACACCGGCCCTCCGGGACCAAGTTTGGACACCCCTGGCACAAGCAATCAAACTGGCATCGTCAAAAAAGAACCACTGTTTTAAATAAATGGTCAGATTGTATTTTTTTTTTTTGTTTTTTTTTTTTTGCAGTAGATTAACTTGCACAGATTGTTTGAATTAGGACTAGCAATGTGCACTAAAATATAAACATTGTAAATTGTGATTTCATGCAATCAATAAGAGTTTCTTTTTGCACTTTAACTTTCATGGCAAGGAAGCATATTTCCCCTTATAATTCGTTTTTACAATTTCAAAAGGTAGATAAGTTTGATTGTTTTTTATTTTACATAATACATTTAATTTGTTATTTGTTTTGTTAGTTTTTTGGTTATTTTTGCACTAGAATTGGGGAACAAAAACCTGATCGGACATCCCCATAATTTTTTGTTTTATTATTTTATTAAGAGCATGTCTGCAAAAAAAGAAGCACTCAATTAAAAACACACAAAACTTACATGCTTTCAAAATACATAAGAGGTGCCATACTATAACAAAAGGGAACTTATACGAAAAGTAAAAGAGAGAGAGAGAGAGAGAGAGAGAGAGAGAGAGAGAGAGAGAGAGA
>CAIGQZ010033189.1:8245367-8262604 GCA_903798205.1 Danio tinwini
TAATAATAATAATAATAATAATAATAATAATAATAATAATAATAATATAAATTGTATATATTATATTATATTATATTATATTATATTACATTACATTACATTACATTATATTATATTATATTATATTATATTACATTACATTACATTACATTACATTACATTACATTATATTATATTATATTATATTATATTATATTATATTATATTATAATGGTAGCCTTTTGTCTAACAAAAAAAATATGTTTTGACTTGGTAGTCAATATAAATATTAGCCACTGCCCTACCTCATGCAGCAAAATCCTCCTTTTAGACCTGGTATTATAAATGTTGATTTTGTTGTTGTTAAATTGCAAAAATGTGTCAAGAATCCGAAATCATTCTCTTTTTCACAACGCTAATTGGAAACCGAACTTGTAATTCAGCATTAAATATTTGACCTTTGAAATGTAAAACTCCAAACGATTGCCTAAACAAGATACACTATATGCTAGACCAGGGCCAGAGCAAGCAGAACCGGTGCTAGGCAAACGGCGATCACGTTGCCCTCATCCCGAAAGTGAAAAAGAAAGTGACCGGTTCGCGGATGAAAGTGAGGACCGGGAGGGAGGGGTTGAAATCAGAATAGTCAGCTGGCCAGCACTTTTGGATTGGTTTTCAGAGCTGCTGCGAACTCCAGTAATAAACAGCGCTCATCAGTGCAAAGTGCGGAGTTGGACAGTTCCATTTTTGTGCGGAGGGGGACTTTAAATTTGATTGACAAACTTACAATATCTAAAGTGTTCTGTTAATCATCAACATTAAATTACATTCATATTCCGCCTTACACCTGTTACATGTTTTCAATGCATTTTGTTCTTTGCTGCTATCTACGTGGTCTGTGGCGGCTCCGCCTATGCCTATACCGTATGTATTTGGACTTGTGGGGGAAAACGGAGCACCTGGAGGAAACCCACGCCAAGACGGGGAGAACATGCAAACTCAATGCCAAGTTTTGGGATTTGGCTTTAATATTATTATTTGTAAAACTGTATATGATACTCTGGCATATGTTTTATGTGGCAGATGCCATTCCACCCTTGGCATTATTAAAATACTTATATAAAAAAAGAAATGATAAATCATTCTAAATTAAATTAAATAATAATTTCGAATTTTAAATAAGCAAATAACCAAACCTGTGGAAATATAAGGGAAATAAACCAAAAATGTCCATTTGCAAGACCCCTAAGGCCCTTTTTAAATGATGTTGAACATATTAAATGATTTTTTGTTTATTAATTGCTAAAGCTGTCTTTTGTCATTCATATGAGCTCAAATAAAAAGAATCATAAAGTCTATTCATATGATGTATGCAGCTGGCGGACAACCTTCAAACATGAAATATTGTCTGTTTTTGTTTCAACGTTGAAATGCTATTGATACAAAATTTAAAGCTGAACGGTCTACAAACCCTCATAATTGGAGTTTAAAAAGCAAGTGATGTCAACAAAAAAAGTTAAGTCAGTCAGTGTTGGCGTGGATTTCCTCTGGGTGCTCCAGTTTCCCCCACAAGTCCAAAGACATGCGCTATAGGTGAATTGGGTAAGCTAAATTGTCTGTAATGTATGGATGTGAATGAGTGTGTATGGATGTTTCCCAGTAATGGGTTGCAGCTGGAAAGGCATCCGCTGCGCAAAACGTATGCTGGATAAATTGGTGGTTCATTCTGCGGTGGCGACCCCAGATTAATAAAGCTGAAAAAAAAATGAATGAATGAATGATCTCATTAGTAAAACAGGTAGCCTATTTCAGTTGCCTAAATTTTAGTGTTGTAAATTCACACATTGTGTTGGCCAAAACTTTCATTTCACAACCTACTGATTTCAGACCTGCGTGCAGTTACGAGCAGGTGCTGGAGGTGCAGCTCCAAATCACACGCATCCCTAACTGTGACAGCACCCAACTTTGAAAAGCCCACTGCTGTGCCAGAGATTATTAAACTGCTCACACTCACATTTATATCCTGTAAGTTACGTTGAAGTATGTGTTGTGAAAAATGAAATCTGATACACTGAAAACTTGAAGTTCCCAGAAAGATCTGAACCTCAGGTCTACAGTACATCGTTTAGGGCTACAAAATAATGTTTTGAACCGGCCTAATTACATTTGATTTTGAACTTGCTTTGCATTAAGAAGTGTTCTAAAAATGCCCACTCATGTATCTAGAATGATCTCATACGTATATGTAGTAAACATTGCTGGATGTGGACTCAAAAGTTACTTACAGTAAATGTCTTTTCACCAAGGTGAACTTCCTTGAACAACATTACCTACATAGATAATTAATTATTTTTTTGATATTGAGGTTTGACTTAAATTAATTTATTAATAAATAAAAATTCTGAAGTAGTGAATTCAGTTGGCAACTGAATGAAAAAATAAGTTTAAGTTGAATTGCTATAAATTGCTATAAATTATTAAATTCTAAATTAAAAACTTTAAAATAAATAAATGTATAACAAATAGAAAAAAATAGAAATATCAAAAAGTAAACAATAAATCCAAAACTTTAGTTCTAAAGCAAAAAAAAGCTAAAATAAAAAGCTTATTTAAAATATGAACCTATTACATCTACTGTATGATTCATTTTCTGTGTAAGCATGTTTGTGTGTAACTTAAACTAAATCTATAAGCTCGAAAACTTTCAGTCCCAAAAAGGACATAAAGTAAGTATAAAAGTGTTTATGAGAAAAAAAATTGCTGCTCCAATATCAACAAAAGAGGTTTACTCAGTAACAAATCTAACATCACAGTCACCTATAAACTAAACCTCAAATCCCCATTCACAAGTTTTTAGTGGGAATATCCCTTTGAAGAGCATCTGTACATGTTGTGTCCAATCAAGATTGCCAATCCGTCACTCACCCCCTGCATCACAATACTGTGAAATTAATCAGGAGGCACAGCAAGCAGCTATGCCTTTTACTGTTTACGTGTTGATAGGTGCAAACCAAATAAACTTGGTAAACAGCATTATCTGTATCTTTTAGTTACAACTGCCCTGCTGACCATGTGAGCAACAAGGCTGATTTGTAATATAATGGAAATATTATTGAGATGTATGCTGATGAGATGCAGATGTACATTTCTGATAAAAGGGTGAAGCTCTGGAAATTGTTTGTTGATCTGATAGGTATGAAATGACTTGCATGATGCTACATGGTAATGTCCGCTAAAGGTCTTACAAATGTTGGCTAATCTTTAACTCAAAAGTTTTTATGATAAGATGAGATACCTGTTGTTATTAAAACTAACTGCCCTTCAAATATTTGTTATCACTCCCAGGTACAATTTGATATCTGCTGCTCTGGTACATGCATTCATAAATTCTGTATAAGATCCTATTCTGATATAAAACGTTTTGTAAGCTACTTTGACACTTTTGAAGTTATTTAGCAACTAGATTAAAGCTGTTTACAATGGATTTTTTTTAATGTAGAATAAATTTGATTTTGACAACATAAATGACTTCAAAATGTGACAAATTTATGGCAACTAGTTTGTACAGAAGATGGACTTAAATTTATTTAAACATCATTTATTCTTTAATTTTACAAAAACTGTACTTGACTTCTCAACTTTGTATGAGACAATGAACCATTTTAGATTAACTGATCCAATAGCATTGAATGGGGGCTTAAATGTCATATATGAGTGAACCATTTATGATGAATATATTCACTAAACATAGTTCAATCTCTATTCAGCACTTTGGGATGATCATACCTGCAACCCTAGCAGAACACTTGGAGGAAGTCAAAAAGGATTGGGGATGGTTTTTTGCTCTCTGCTATCTCGGGGGGAGGGGGGGTGTCTCTGAATCGACTAAGTCCGTTTGGAGGTACGGTGGGTCTGACGGCGGGGTCTCTGAATCGACTAAGTCCGTTTGGGGTTAGGTGGGTCTGACCAGTGGGAATGACATAAAGACTCCAACCGGTAGAGTTGTTTAGACCAGGCCCAAGCATGCCAGGCCATGCCTGACGGGAGATCACCTTTCCCGGACGTCCCGCGTCTGGAGGTATGTGCCCGACCCCAATTGCCTCTGACCTGCCATTATGTTTTCGGAAAAGGTGCAAAAGAGTTGACTTAGGTTTTGACGGCTTTGCGGTTCAACAAACCAGGGGGTCTCTGGCGATGTCTGCTGCTGGGTAAGAGTGTCCGTTTGGAGGTTCAAATCGCTAACTATTAGGCCATAGCTGCCAACAATATAGCTCCTTGCCAATATTTTCACAAATGGTTGGAATCCCATAAACTGGCTTTACAAAATATCACACCCCGTTTAGGACTCTTAGAGCAATTAATCCTGTTATTCCTTCTGCCCATTCTCCATGTTTCATGTTTCCTAACCTAAAAATTGTATATTGCACCTTGTCCCCAGCCAGTAAGCCTACCCCTTCAAATGATTTTCCCCAAAATGGTCCAGCAAAACCCATATATTTACTAAATATAGTTATTTTAACCATTCAGGACTTTAGGGCGATCATAGATGCAACCCTCTCAGAACACTAATCTCTGCATTGCTATTTTATTATGGCAAGAAAGTACTGCTGTTCTTAAGTCTTGTTTGTCATTCTCCCTCCAGATCTGCAGATGAGACATGCATCATGAATTACAATATATTATTTCTTGCATATGCCCATGCAGAACTATGTTCAATACACTGTTTTTTAACCCTGATTTCTCACACTTGTGTTTGATCTTCATACATTTATATGAAAATTAAGCATGATGTTTTTGCAAATGTGGGTTATGTTTTCACAGCCCCTTAATGTTTAATAACATACTTTTCAGCAAAAATAAAAACTGGAAAAAATTTATAATAATATTTCTAATATTCAAGAAACCTGCCTAGTAAGCAAAATCAGTGGTGTAGAGTATTTATTAAATGACAATGCATTAAAGTGATGCTAATGGCAGCAAGGATATATCATTTTGCTTGATTTGATTCCTCTGTTCTTATTGCAACAATGCATATTGCAACAATGAATATTGGAGCATGAAACAGGCTCAAGAAGTAGATCCAGAGGTAGTATTTGACTATCCGTCTTTGTTTTTAGAACTCTTAAAGATCAATTAATCTTGTACACTTAAATAGAAAAAATGTATTTCACTCTCCTGACACTGATGTTAGTTACATTGGATTATAATGTGGCTTGGACTAAGGGAGAAAAAGCAGATACCAGATCAGTGTGAACAAAGAGGAGTGCGATTAACTGCAGGATCAGCAGCAAACAAGAAAGCCCCTTACAGCTCATTTGAAACCATTAGGAGCTGGAGTCAACAGACATCAATGCTGGGTTCAAACAAGACTTTGCAAGCCATGACTTAAGATAAAAGATACTGTAAGTCAAACTGAAAAATAATTGTTTATCAGTAGACTTTTTAAAGATTTTTAAAAAGCTTATTGTGTTGTATTGTGTCAGATGCAAGAAGCATTTTAAAATTTTAGAATTTGAACAATAACAGGTGCATGTCGATGCAATCTCAGACATATGCAAGCTGAGCTGAATGCAATGCTTTTAATGTGCACACCTAACACTGACCCTAACCCTACTCCTCTCACAGTGACGTCGCTTGCTCCATTAAGTGCATTGTGTCTGACATGGAACTGACCATTTAAATTTAGCTTACAGTATGTCACACCAGAGGATGTGTTTTTCAGTGACACAATGCACCAAGTTCCTATGTTTTTTTTATTTATTATGCTTGAGGTATTTATTAATCAATTAAAATATATTTTTTATTTGTGAGAGCTGTAGGTTTTCGAGTTTGAAACAGTCACACCATAGGACCATAGGTTTTAAGATTTGGCTCAAAAAATGTAAATGACAAAAAAAAGTAATAACATATATAACATATATAACATATTATCGCTGGTTCAAGCCTCGGCTGGGTCAGTTGGCGTTTCTGTGTGGAGTTTGCATGTTCTCCCTATGTTCGCGGGTTTCCTCTGGGTGTTCCGGTTTCCCCCACAGTCCAAAGACATGCAGCACAGGTGAATTGGGTAGGTTAAATTGTTCATAGTGTATGAGTGTGAATGTGTATGGATGATTCCCAAAGATGGGTTTCAGCTGGAAGGGCATCCGCTGCGTAAAACATGTGCTGGATAAGTTGGCGGTTCATTTCGCTGTGGCGACCCCAGATTAATAAAGGGACTAAGCCGATAAGAAAATGAATGAATAAATGAGGTTTGCCTGTATAACCCTAATTTAAATGGGTGGGAGTAAATTGTAATGTCTTTAATACAATGACAACCCGGAAGACACAGGACATGAACATGATGTCAAATTGATGTTGTACCCCAACGTCATGGGGATGTTGCATTTTGTTTGGAAATAAAAATCGGGTTGAAGTCAGAACACAACGTCAGGCTGACATTAATGTCCAACGTTCAACCTAAAATCAACCAAATATCCATGTCTAATAATGCTACAGCTTGACGTTATGTGGACATTATCACTATGACATCTATCAGACATTGGATTTTGGTTGCCATACCTGACAAATAAATGTCAGTATTTGATGTAGGATTTTGGTCACTTTCAAATACAACCTAACATCAAATATCAACCAAATATCAATGTCATTTCATCCAAATTTTAATGTCATTTGATGTGGTTATGGGACGTCAAAATAAAGTTGTCTTTGAAGCTGGTTAGACATTGAATTTTGGTCACCTGGCGTCTAACCTAATCTGATATGCTGGGAAGCAAAAGCCAGTAATTTAATTCTAAAGGAAACAACATGTATACATTTATTTGTGTTTTATTAACTTTATATTTTACAGGTAACTGGAAAGTGGACATCATATATGGAAGAATCTGGATATTCTTGTATTGTATAGGCTTGTAGCTGAGTGTTAAAATAACTGAACTGGACCTAGAGAGCTTCAGAGCTTGTTTCTTTTCATGTAGCATTATTAGATTAGTGACCAGAAACTGATTTATGTCACATGTCAGTTTAGCCACAGGTTTGTTTATTTTCCATTGTTGGTTCAGGTTTAAGTGAATTGGTGTGCATGATAGTGTGTTTGTAGAGGCAAAGGTTGAACAGACAGCCCAAATGGATACAAATATGACATCTGATATGTTATAGTCGTGCACCCTGGGAACATGATTGATTGCACGGACCACAAAACATTATCTGGCTTTGTTGCAGCTTTATAGTGCCTTGTAGCAATACATTGTCATGGACAAATTCATAAATGCAGCGGCATACCGCCACCTTTTGGACATTTAAAGGTTATAACATTCGACTTGTTAGAATTATTTTATCAAATATATAAAAATGTCACATATTAATTTAACAAGATATGTTCCTTTACGTTTTGATTACGTTTGCATTTCATCTTTAGTAATAGTGGAAGTTAGTAATATAAAACAATGGTAATAAATAAATCTCACATAATTAATTAATTCATTCGTTTTCCATCGGCTTATTTCCATGCAACTATTCGGGCATATGTTTTAGCTGTAGCCTACTGAGAAACACCAATACACTATCGCTTTAATATACACACTTACACACTACGGTCAAATTAGTTTATCAATTCACCTAGGCTAGAGCTCATGTCTTTGGACTATGGGGAAAACCGGAGCACCCGAGAAAAAAAATAAAAATTAAAAAAACGCTAACACGGGGAGAACATGCAAACTACACACGGAAATGCCAGCCGGGAATCGAACCAGCTTCTTGCTGTGAAGCGACAGTGCTATATCCAAGATACTTCCAAGGGATGAAATGCCATGGGGCATTGTTCGAACATGAAACTACACTAATGCCGGGTTCCACAATTCCTTCCTGTTTTCCCAACACAAATAAAAGTTAACTTCATTGTTTTTTTTTTTTTGTTTTTTTTTTTACAAATTTAAGTGAACATAAAACAATTATGTTGTCCTTATTAAAAATAAAAAGTTATCCTTATAAAAGTTATATTTAATAAAACGTAATTGTTTTTACAAATTTAAGTGGATTGAACATAAAACAAATAAGTTAACGCCCAAAAAACTCAAGAACTGTGTCAGATTCATTTTAAATATTTAGTTTGAACAAACAGCAAAAAATTGTTGCTGGGGAAACATGAGAAATTGTGTTGAACCCAGCATTTTTACAGTGTTTTATGTTTGCTAATGCATGCATCCTTTGAATAAAAAACACATGAAAATGCTTGCATTTACAATGCTCAGGCAGTCACTAAATTATTCTGTCCTGATTTTATATGCTGAAGCTAGGCTTTCTGCATGGTTGCAATAGACACTGACTATTTTATCTGAAGTCTGAAATCATACAAAATACAATTAAGTCTAGCTGCATAATGTGATCATTGTTGTCCCAGACAATGTGATTACATGATAAGTGGCTTCAACCAAAACTGTCTAGACCTACTCTACTCTTTTGAATAGTTGAATATTTAAATCACAACATAATACAGTTACAACATTTAGCCTGTATGAATTATGAAAATATGATCGCAATCTATACATAGTTCTACCAGGTTTTTACTTTCAAGTGACCTACCAGTGTTTATTATGTTGCTTCACTCTTATTCTCAAATCCTTACTTATGGCCTCAAAGAGTAGTGATGGGTCCATTGGTTGTTCACTTTAGAGTGACAAGTACTTTTGCTTACCTCTTTCATAAATACCTAAATTTGAACAAGCTACTAAAGGTTTTGAAAAGAGTAAAATATGCTAATTTAAAAGACCAAGATGGCGGCGCGTACACATCGCGAGGCTCGGCGTCTCTCCAGTTTCTGCAATTTTGCAGTATTTTTCCTGCTCATTTCGGGTCTGTTCGTGCAGAACAGTAATGCCTTTACATCGTACACCCGACAGGAGATCTTGGATATTGGTTTGTGCATTTCGGACAGTTTTATCAGCAATCTACGACTCATCCCAGAGATCGCCAGGACACCCGAGGCTGAGCGCTCCGTCCGGCCGGGCAGAAGTGCTCGAAGACGGCGACGCGAACGTAAACAAAGGCGGGGGAAGCGCGGCGGGCTAAGAGCTAAGCTAAAGCTAACACCACACCGGCTCTCTTTACCCAGCATCTTCCTCGCCAATGTACGGTCCCTGGTGAACAAAATGGATGAGATTAGACTGCGCATCAACCACAGCAAAAGATTATGGAACTGTAATGTCATGATTTTCACAGAAACATGGCTAAACAGCGGGATACCAGACAACGCTGTATCTTTAACTGAGCATCAGACATTCCGAGCAGACAGAGCGGCGGATGACTCCGGTAAGACCCGAGGCGGAGGATTATGCATTTATATTAACAAAGCGTGGTGCACAAACTCTGTCATCGTTGGGAGACATTGCTCTGTTAACCTGGAATTTCTGATGGTCAAATGCAGACCGTTTTATCTGCCACGGGAGTTCACCTCCACCTTTATAATCGCTGCTTACATTCCACCCGATGCTGATGCAAAGCTTGCTATGAATGAACTTCATGCAGCCATCAGCAAACAACAGACTGCTCACCCGGAGGCTGCTTTTATTGTTGCGGGGGATTTTAATCACTCAAACTTAAAGACAGTGCTCCCCAAATTCCATCAAAACATTTTCTGTCACACACGGGGAAACAAGACTTTGGACCAGGTATACACAAACATGGCTGAAGCCTATGCTGTTACCCCCCTCCCCCACCTGGGTCAATCAGATCACCTTTCTTTGTTCCTCACCCCCCAATACTCACCCCTCATCAACCGTGTGAAGCCATCAGTGAGGACCATCAAAGTGTGGCCAGCGGGGGTAGACTCCACACTCCAGGACAGGTTTCAACACACAGACTGGAGTATGTTTGCTTCCCAGGCCACATGTGGCTCTCACACAGACATTAACAGCTACACTTCCTCTGTTCTGGAATACATCAACACCACCATTGACAGTGTTACAACCCAGAAACAGATCACCACATACCCAAATCAAAAGCCATGGATGAACAAGGAGGTGCGCCTCCTGCTGAAGGCACGCAACACTGCCTTCAGATCAGGGGATGCACAGGCCTACAGCACTTCCAGGGCTAATCTGAAGAGGGGCATCAAAAAGGCCAAGCACTGCTACAAGCTAAAGCTAGAGGAGCACTTTTCCAACTCTGATCCTCGGCGCATGTGGCAGGGCATACAGGCCATCAGCAACTACAAACCCAGCCATTCCACACCCACAGCCACAAATGTCTCCTTCCTGAACGAGCTTAATGACTTTTATGCCCGCTTTGAAAGAGACAATAATGAACCCTACATCAGGATCACTTCCTCAACCGACCACTCACCCATTACACTCACCTCCTCAGAAGTCTACACCGCACTGAGTCGGATCAATGTGCGTAAGGCTGCTGGACCAGACGGTATTCCTGGGCGTGTCCTCAAAGCATGTGCAGAACAGCTCGCTGGGGTTTTCACAGACATTTTCAACCTGTCCCTTAACTTAGCAGCTGTGCCAACATGCTTTAAAACCACCTCTATTGTGCCAGTGCCGAAACACTCCAGCCCAACATGCCTGAATGACTACCGCCCGGTAGCACTCACACCCATCATCATGAAGTGCTTCGAGCGGTTGGTCCTGGCACATCTGAAAGACTCTCTGCCATCCACACTGGACCCACATCAGTTTGCCTACCGTGGCAACAGGAGCACAGAAGATGCAGTCTCCATAGCACTGCACTCTGTACTCACACACCTGGACAATAAAAACACTTATGCACGAATGCTGTTTGTTGACTTCAGCTCAGCATTCAACACTGTCATACCCTCTAAGTTAATGATCAAACTTAGAGACCTGGATATAGACACGTCTCTCTGTAACTGGGTTATGGACTTTCTGACTAACAGACCTCAAAATGTTAGATCAGACCACATTTGCTCCACCACCGTCACACTCAACACTGGTGTACCACAGGGCTGTGTGCTGAGCCCTTTCCTCTACTCCCTTTTCACCATTGACTGTAGGCCTGTGAACAGATCCAACGTCATCATCAAATTTGCAGATGACACCACAGTGATTGGTCTAATCAGCAACAATGATGAGACTGCCTACAGGGAGGAGATACAGCATCTGGCCACGTGGTGCACCAACAATAATCTGCTCCTTAACACCGACAAGACCAAGGAGCTCATTGTGGACTTCAGGAAGGGACGAACAGGCTCACATGATCCCATCTACATCAATGGGATGGCCGTCGAGCCTGTATCATCCTTCAAGTTCCTGGGGACCCACATCTCCAAGGACCTTTCCTGGACCACCAAC
The DNA here is from genome assembly GCA_903798205.1 of Danio tinwini. Taxonomy (NCBI): domain Eukaryota; kingdom Metazoa; phylum Chordata; class Actinopteri; order Cypriniformes; family Danionidae; genus Danio; species Danio tinwini. Next base: position 8,256,656 of record CAIGQZ010033189.1, read on the forward strand.
ACCTCCAGCCTGGTCAAGAAGGCTCACCAGCGCCTATTTTTCTTAAGGCAACTTAAGAAGAACCAGCTGTCATCAGCCGTCTTGGTGAACTTCTACCGCTGCACAATAGAAAGCATCCTGACGAACTGTGTCACAGTCTGGTATGGAAGCTGCTCTGTTGCGGAGCGTAAGGCACTGCAGCGGGTGGTGAAAACTGCCCAACGCATCACAGGGACCACACTGCCAGCCATAGAGGACATCCAGAGGAAACACTGTCTGCGCCGAGCACGCAGTATTCTTAAAGATTCCTCTCACCCTGCTCACAGACTGTTTTCTCTCCTGCCTTCTGGCAGGCGTTTCAGGCTCCCCCGGACAAAAACCAGCAGACCAAAGAACAGCTTCTTCCCCAGAGCTGTCTCCCTCTTGAACTCTGCTCCCCACTGACTTTTTGCCCCCCTAATACACCCCACTCTCCTCTCCTCATAACTCAGACTCATTATAATCACTGCACTACTTAACATTTGCACATTTAAAAATTGCACATATTCATTGCACTGATTCATTTATTTGAACTGTACACACCTACTGCACATGTACATTTGTAAATTATGTACACATCCACTGTACATATACATTTGTAATTATGTTTATCTATCTGCACACTTCTGATTATTAATAGCAACCTGTACATTTATCCATCTATTGTAAATCTCTGTTCATAGCTAACACAACCTGTATATAATGTTCATAGTACATCCATTTGTAAATATCACCATAATTTTTCTATAACTGCACTTTATAACTTATACCTGTATCCTGCACTTGCTGCTATTGCACTCCTGGTTAGACCTAAACTGCATTTCGTTTCCTTGTACTTGTACATGTGTGATGACAATAAAGTTGAATCTAATCTAATCTAATCTAATTTGGATGGACACTTACATTGGAGGTTATTGTCAATATTTGAATGGCTTAGATCAGGCCTGGCTCCAGCTTAGAACTTTGGGGTGGGCTAAGTAACATTCCACACACACACACACACACACACACACACACACACACACACACACACACACACACACACACACATATATATATATATATATATATATAAAGACAACAATTATTTAAAAAGTAATAAAATAATTTATAGCATTCTTAAAGTAATGTATTTATCATTTTAAATGTTCTCTGTCATTTTAATAAAAGCAAACTAACTTTTATTTGTACTGCAGACTATATTTATCTGAGAGATGTTTACCAAGTTTTGTGAGAAAACTGTGCATTTTAGCCAGAAAAGCATGTTGCTCTCCATGAACTAAATGGGTGATTCTATAGTTGCAGGTACATTTAGTGACCAAAGCCATCCTTTTTTCAGCTTTTAAAAAAAAAATTATATTTAATGTAATTTTATTATTTTTAAAACGTGTTCATCATTCTCATAGATCACAAGTTGTTACATGCCATAAGAATACAATATTCTGTGTAAAAAGTGTCTTCTGTTGTAACAGTTGCGGTTGCGTGCGCTCTTTCTGTGGTGTTTTATGTTGTTGTCACGTGGTTATGTTTTGCTTTACTCCACGTGTCCTACGTTGCATGTCTGTGTTGATCACGTGGGGTGAGTACTTACTGCTGATCAACTGTTCTGATCAGCAGCTTCAGCTGTGCTTAATTCAGTTGTGCCTATATCTGAGCGACAATCCTTTACTTTGTTGTCAGTTAGTTATTGTTTGTTCCTGGTGTTTCTGTGTTTTGTCAGGACTCTTGTGGGACCCTTCTGGGCCGTGCATACAGAATTTTATTTTCACGCCCTGCATCAGCACGGATCGTTTGTTATTTTGTTTTGGACTATTTTTGCACATTTTGATTTATGACCTTTGGTCAATAACACACTTGCAATTTTTTTTTTTTTTTGTTATAGCGTGACAGAACAAACTGACGTTAATATGGATCCAGCAAGTGTTAAGCAGAAGTCACACTAGAATTCGAGTTTGCGAAATTCTGTCATGCGGCGCTGCGAAAAGGGGCGGGATTAAACAAGGTGAATAAACATTTAAAAAAAGCGATCGATTGCTCCATGTTTTAAATTTCTGTTCAGAGAGGTCATGTTTTGTTCCTGAAATGGTGTCACACAGTCAAGTGATGCGATTTCGCAGATCAGAGTTCACCAAGCTTGAACTTTGCACCGCAGCAACCTGCGAAACTCTGACGCATGACCCTGCGTTTCCGGTCTGACGCATTCGCGTGCGTATGAATGGAAGTCTATGGAGAGAAAAGCCCAGTGTGACCGCGGCTTTATACAGCTCACGGACTTCGTATCTCACAGTAATGCACGAATCAATTGTCAGGAGGAATTAACAGCAACCAATCAGGCAGGGACGTGCAGAGACCTTTCAAGGGGCAGGGGCTTACGGGAAAAAAGGGCACTTTTATTAAATAATAATAATAATAATAATAATAATAATGTGTACTTTAATAAATAAAATATAATAAATAAGATTTCATCCTAAATTTACCATATACTCCCCCTTTAAAAGGGTAGTTCATTCAAAACTGAAAACTCTGTCACCATTTATTTTACTTTTTCCAAACCTATTTGACTTTTTTTCTTTCTTTCTTTCTTTTGTTGAACACACACAATATTATTTTAAAGAAAGCAGGAAACCTGTAACCATTGACTTCCAAGGTATTTGTTTTTAAAACCAAGATATGCATAAAAAAATTTATTGTCTGACAGCGCAAGCTGTCCTTAATAGAACACGCATTAACTTATACATATATTATATTATTATTCGTATTTAAAAAATAATAATTATCTCCAGGAAAAAAGGGCACTTTCTCTCCAGGAGAAAAAAGGGCAGGGGCTCAAGCTTCCAAAGCCCCCACCTTTGCATGTGCCTGCAATCAGGCCATCCAGAGCCTGGTCACTCAGGTAATGTCCCCTCACCACACAGGTCCAGTAGCTCTCAGGGGAAGTCCTCACAGCAGAAGCCACGTCCTCTCCACCTATGCTCTCAGTAAACTCTGAGAGTAATGGAATTTCGATTTTCTGTATGTCCTGTACATGTGGTTGAATTGACAATAAAGCTGACTTTATTGCTTAACTATGAGTACCTGAAGTGGTAAATTGTTTGCCTGAACCCCATCTTCCTCCACCAGCCTTTGATGGGGAATTCATTGTGTCGTTGAATTTCTGATGAATTTATTACTTATTTATATGCTTATTTGAGTGATTTCAATATTATAATTGTATTATTACCTATACTTGTGGCATTATCATTTATGTGTGCTTTGGTAAATAAAAAGTCACCTTGAGCAAATGCAGTCAGGGATGAGAAAAGAAATTAGAAGAGCAGGATGAAATGTCACAATGACAGTAGATTTATGGAAGTAAGGCCATAAGGACACTTGCGTTATGTTCTGTAACTCATGAAAAGGCACAGCTACACGTGCACCCACACTCATATATAATGACTTCCAAAAATTATGAGTACCCGTGAACTGCAGCTGAACTTAGAGTTGACAGCTCAGTGGACAGTGAGCAAGATATATTGTTGAGCATTGTTTTTTGGCTGAGTCATCACATTTGAAGTAGGAAGGAAAGACCTTGACTGCACATGGGTAGGATCCCTAAAAATCCTGAGATTCTATTGGTGGTGGGCACCTGAGAGATTTGAGATCCTATTAATGAAGAAGCTAAGGGAGGTGTGCGAATGTGTAAATTTGGGTGGAGAGTTAAGACAAAGAAATGTATTTAAACTGTGTTCTAGGGTGTACTCATGAGACACTTGAAATACCTGTCTCTGTTGTTAATGATGCTGTAACAATAAACTGCTTAGCCTAACGACTTCAGAGGTTTTAAACTTTGTCATTTTTTGAAAACTTCAACTTAGAAACTTAGAAAATATTTTGCAGACCAGAATCTTTTTCCACAACATATTTGACGCTTAATCAACATGGGGCTGGATCGAGGACATTGAAACCGGTGCCGGTAGCTCTTGGCCAAAGCACACTTAGAGACCAAAAAAAGGGCCCTATTAACTAAGGTAAGCATATTTGCTTTAATATTTTTTGATCCCTGTGAGAGTGGGCTTTGAGGGTGGACAGAGTACCTGAATTCGTTATTTATATGTACCTCACGAGCAGGGCTTGATATTAAATTTTTTGATCTCCAGCCACTTTGGCTAGTAGTTCTTCAACATTACTAGCCACTCGCCATTTCACTAGCCACTATTTTGTTTTTGGGAAAATGCATAAATGCATAAATTCGACTTTGGCATCCTAAAATTACTTGATTTAGACTTTGTGTTATGTCCACATGCCTCCTCATTCATTTAACTTTTTTGTGTATGAACTTAAGGTTCATGAGCAAATGAGTTGTGGTTTCATAGTGTCGCATTGCAATTAATTTTTAGGGCTTTTCTGGGATCAACACTAAGAATTTACCAAATTTGTCTCTGACCACACCAAAAATAAATAAATAATAATTATTTCTTAGCCAAAAATTGTAACATGTCAAAACATGAGAAATAAAGCTGTATACATGCTCTTATTATTCAACAAAATCTTTCTTAAAAAACAATTACATTTAAAAAAAAAATATTACCATATTTAAAAATATGCACATAGTCTGCACACATATGCACATAGTCACCTAGTCTGGCCAGGCTAAAGGTCTCTCAGATCGCTAGTTAACTAGGCTACACATACATAGGGAGTTAATCTCCTATTAAAGCAAAGTTATTCTAAAAATGATAATTAAACGATGATCAGATGAAAAACACACCGTGTGTGATAACGGAAGGATGATCACGCGTGATGCGCACACTGGTAACGTTAGGCCTATAATCTGTTCTCTTCAAAGAATAGTCTCTTCAAACCGACAACCGCTGCTGCTTACAAAAAGACATCTTTTAGAAACATCCAGAGCTTTTGGAAGCAGCAGGATGGTGAGTGCATGAGCATCACTCAGGTCTATTTTTAAAGAGAACCGATCGCAGCAGTTGCGTTTCCAATCACTGTTATCACATCAGCCGTGCGTGCAAGTGATCATCCTCTCATTCGGTATTAATCTGTTTTCCTTTGCTCACGCGAACGCTATTTTTGTCGGTCATGCTACTTCACGATTCTAAGATGACATATGCACGCATATTGGGCCATCTTTATTGTCAAACTCTGCTTTTAAGAAAACTAATTTAAAAATTATCTTCAACCAGCCAAAGTGGCTAGTGAGAGTGGTTGTCTAACCCGCCACAGCTCAAATCTACCCGCATTTGGCGGGTTGGCGGGTGTTAATGTAAAGCCCTGCTCACGAGTAAAAAGAACTAAGTAAACTAAGTAAAAGAAATTGGAAATAATCTGATTAATAAACAAATTGTAATAAATAAGTGATAAAAGTTGAATGTTTTAAAAAGATTGAAGGTATAAAAAAGAAGAAATCTCCCATGTCTTTAGAAAATTTGCATGCACTGTGTGTGAATGCATGCATGGCTGTAAATAATATGCGTTTGAGTAAAAGAATGCCACGCGATACGGTGTAATGCCATGCGAAAGGGCGTGATGCCATGCAATAGGGCGTGAGGAATGCGCGCGAGGCGACACGGGGTAGGATTGTTTTTTTTTGGAAAGTGCATTAAGGGGGCAGTGGAAGAGCTCAACTGAGCTCTAACAATAGATTCTCGCAGAAGAGCTCTGTGTGATGCTCAGCCAAGATCTAGAAAAGTAGATTCTTGCAGGCAGAGTTATGGACTAGAGAAGTGACCGCTGACCAAACCTCTTATATACTGAGAAAAAAAGGGCTGGTTCACCATGAGTCGGCCTGTTGTTGATTTGTGTTGACTTATTATCTCTGTGAGATTTTAGATGGTGCAACAGATGCAGATTTATGTGTTATTTGTGAAGGCCTGGGCCAGGGGTTATGGGGAAATAAAATAAAATAAAATAAAATAAAATAAAATAAAATAAAATAAA
>CAIGQZ010033199.1:0-20993 GCA_903798205.1 Danio tinwini
AGTGCAGTGACTGCTCCTACGGGAGACGCACACCTTATTATTATACACCACTGAAAGCGCAGTGACTGCTCCTACAGGAGATGCACACCTTATTACCCACCACTGCTAGCGCAGTGACTGCTCCTACGGGAGACGCACATCTTATTATTATGCACCACTGCTAGCACAATGAACGCTTTATAAGGAGATGCTCACTTTATTATTATGTACCACTGCAAGTGCAGTGACTGCTCCTACGGGAGACACACACATTATTATACACCACTGCAAGTGCAGTGACTGCTCCTACGGGAGACTCAGACCTTATTATGCACCACTGCAAGTGCAGTGACTGCTCCTACGGGAGACGCACATCTTATTATTATGCACCACTGCTAGCACAATGAACGCTTTATAAGGAGATGCTCACTTTATTATTATGTACCACTGCTAGCGCAGTGACCGCTCCTACGGGAGACGCACACCCTATTATTATGCGTCACTGCTAGTGCAGACCGCTCCCACTGGAGACGCACACCTTATTATTATACACCACTGCTAGCGCAGTGACCGCTCCTACGGGAGAACCACACCTTATTATTGCGCCACTGTTAGCACAGGTGACCGCTCTTAACGGAGACGTACACCTTATTATACACCACTGCTAGCGCAGTGACCGCTCCTATGGGAGATGCACACCTTAGCAACTTAAAAACTTAGCTTATAAATATTTGAATTACCATAGATCACTACCACAGCAGTGACTGCTCCCACAGGGGCCCATAAACACATTAGATCTTCATAGATCACTGCCACATCAGTGACTGCTTTCAGGAGCCAACGTACACACATAATCCTTATAGATCACAATAGATCATAAATCTTACAACTGCATGAGCCCACATATACATTGCTTAGTACATAAGCTTCCATATCTGCACATCACTACCGTTATACCCTCTGTACTTGCTGCAGAAGCAGTAACCCCCCCCCTGAAGCCTATATATACATCGCATCACCATAGATAATCGTCATAGCAACAACCACTTCCAACAGGAGCTCACATAGAGCACAGATTACATCACTGCAGATTGCTCCCACAGGAACCCACATGTACATAGTACTATTAGATCACTGCCTCAGCATTGACCGCTCCTTTTGGAGTTTACATTTAGTTTCAATCATTATAGATATAGAAGTCATATCACACCACCGCAGATTACTGCCTCAGCAGTGGCTGCTCCTTCTGGAGTTCACACTTATATTTTATCTCTGCCAAGCATTAATTGCTCTCAAAGGAGTCCCATCTACATCACTGCACAGCAGTGTCCGCTCCCACCGGAGCCATGTTTCTCTCCTTCCCAATGCCGTACAGCACCCCTCCAAATTTACAAGTCTAGCAAATTTTGGGGGGTCTGTGAAATCTGTTTGGCTGCTGTCCTTCTGTAAATTGCATTTTTGGGGAGCATTCTGGAGCCGGGCTAGACACTGCGCTCGAACCTTATCTCTCTATCCTGATAAGGGGAATAACACGAGTTAGGGTGTCTTCCTGAGCTCAGAGCCCTCTCCCCGGACAGCACGCCAAATACGCATATTTTATTCAGTCAAATATCTGTAAGTGTGAACTCGTGAATGTCAGTTTCTGAAAGGATATTAGAACCTCTTCAGTAATGATGTGCTTGTTGTTATCATCAGCTCAAGAAGTTCTTTATTAAATATAGACGCACAGCGAGCGCACGCAAGCTCTTTGGAGAAAGTGAAACTGTTCGCGATTATACACGGCCTTGTAAAACAACAACAGGACAATGATAAGGTTTGTTTGAGCTTGGGTCAACCATGGCTTGTTATTATATTTATATAGTATAACGACGTAATATCTCGGCTGTGGCAATTCCTTTGTTTTCATTCTCCTGGCTAGTGAAGTCCTCTGTAAACCAATAGCTTTCAGCTGCACGTCTAGCTCTGCCTTTTTGGTACCCTTTTGGTATGGTACGGTTACTGTACCACTCAGTGGAAACAGGCCAATATTGTTAGAATTTTTTGGACCGCTCCAAGTGATTCGCTGCTAGACTTCTGATTTGAGGACGTCAAAAACTTGCAGACGATGAATATAACAAATCCAGATACAGTTTTGTTGCCCATTCTGAATGGAAAAGCAGCCAACAACATCACTTAGTAACATTGCTCTTAAAGTTATTTCATATATAAGGAACTTGATTGGGCATTGACTTTTTTATTTTTTATTTAAAAGACTGACCTTTGCAACCTTTTTTTTTTACAATATAAGGAAATATGGAGCACAACAAGCATTACTCTCTATAGGTGAAGCTCAGTAATATTGTAAATAAACGTTAATAAACTTCTACTTACCTTTTTATGTCCTCGAAGACTTCAAAGAGGCTTTTATCAACAGGAACCACATGACTTCCACTGATACACACAACACTGGGGCTAAAAGCAAAAGTACATAAAGTAAATTACATTCAACAATAAAAAGCTTCATTTAAAATGTAGATACTGTACACATGTAACGTATACAGTATGTAACCAAGTAAACCTTGATGACTGTGGAGTAGGCAGTCATACTGAATGTAATGGCACTTCCAAAACACAAGCCAAGCATCGCCATCTTGTCCTTCTGTACTAGCGGATGATTTTGCAAGATCTTGTATGCTTTCTACAGTAACATACACACAAATACAAAGTAAAAAGAAATATATGGGAAAGTGGGAAACACACACTATGCTTGGGTAATGAAATTACATTACAAAAGCTGATAGCAGGAAACCAAGGATGTCATGTTCATATTAAGAGACAAAATATATAATTTACCTCAAAGTATGTATTATCAACATCAGTCTCTTTCAGCTGTGCTGGAGCGGTGTATTCAAGTGCTATACATGCAAAGCCATGAGATGCAAGCAGAGCAGAACGATATTCAATCAATCCACCACCTCCTCCCCATAGGTCCAGCACTCCTGGATATGGCCCAGGGCCTAAAAAAGAAACACAGCAGATTATTTACAAACTATTTCATTAAATTAAAGTTGTGGTGTAATTAAAGTTCTTTCAGATCCTTTCATCCCTATTTTGATGGTTATACTAACAAGTTCTAAAGCATGTTATGACTTACATATTTTGAAGCACAATATAAACATCTTAAATTAACAGTGAACAAAATAAACACTAATCAAAATAGAGACACTCTCAGATCCTTCCAGTTACTTGTGTTAATCTTTATCTGGTGATAATTTCTTACTTACCTGACTATTTAACTATTTGACTATACTTTGTGTACTACAAATAAGCTTCAAATTTAAAAATTTAAACAGAAAAGTTATGAGCCTGGTGTACTTTCCAAGTCACTGTTTAACATGCAATAACTTGCTATGTTGAAACATATTCTCTTGATTTCTTAAAAATAAAAACACACACACACTCCTTTTTTTAGTTGACAGTTCTGTCATTTAAGGGTCACAAAAAAAGAAAAAGAAAAAAGTCTGGGTTTTGGTACCTCACCCGACCAACTTGTTTGAGCTTGGGTCAACCATGGCTTGTTATTATATGTATATAGTATGACTTAATGTCTTGGCTGTATATTTAAAAATGGCGCTTCATTTGTTTTCATTCTAGTGAAGTTCTCTGTAAACCAATAGCGTTCAGCTGTGTGTCTAGCTCCTCCTTTTTGGTACCCTTTTGTCATGCTAGATTCCCTTTGGAAAGGGTACCCAAAAAGTGGTACGTTTTGACAGTGGAAACAAGCTAATATTGTTTAAATTCTTCAACAATTGTGTGATTTGCTGCTGGAATTCTGATTTGAGGATGTCAAAAACCTGCTATACTGATATAGTGGACTATACGTTGTGTACTACAAATAAGCTTCAAATTTTAAAATGGTGAAATATATAAACAAATAAATAAAGTATAAATACAAAAAAAAACAACAACATTTAAACAGAAAAGTTATGAGCCTGGTGTACTTTCCAAGTCACTGTTTAACATGCAATAACTTGCTATGTTGAAACATATTCTCTTGATTTCTTAAAAATAAAAACACACACACACTCCTTTTTTCAGTTGACAGTTCTGTCATTTAAAGGGCACTTATGGTGAAAAATCTACTTTTCAAGCTGTTTGGACAGACATATGTGTAGGTATAGTGTATAGAGCGTCATATTGGGGTGATATAAACACACTCAGTCCTTTTTTTTTTTTTCAATTTAACAACATAAAAACGGTGGACCAATTGGAGCGGTTTTGAGATCGACCGCAACTTTACATAGGAGTGCGGTCCCCCCGCCCACCAATATTGATTGACAGGTGTGCATTACCATCTCCTCAGTATGTTGTTTCGCGTCCGCCATTTTCAGCGTGTTAGTCAAAGCGACGTCACCAAAGAAACACTCTTGCTCTATTTTTAGATGTAAGGCTCATTGGGCTCAACATTCACCACGTTATCACTCTCCTCCACGCCAGTGTTTGTGAGTTTTGGTGGGTTTGCATACAAGTGTACTTTTCATTATGTCTTCCTTAAACTTCAGCCGTTTGCATTTCCCGCGGTCACAGAAGCTCCCTGTCATCTTAACTAGGTGCAGCTGGAAAGTGCGAGCGCTGCCTCACGTGCTCGTCCCTCCATTGGAAATAACGAACTAACGACGCGCAGCGACATGCATTTTGCGTTGTCGCGGATGAAAGTATCGACCATGGGGTTTGCTCACTATTCTGCCGCCTAGGTCGCGACACGCAGCGGCATGCATTTCTGAATTCTAAACATGTTTCTATCAGGTGACACCGGCGCTGCAAGTGTGCGATACTTTCAACTGTCATGTGCGTGCCGTGTCGCGGTGCATCCGGTGTGTGATGCCCTTCAGTCAAAGTTAATTCAGTGTGCTTTAATAGTCTCGGTGTAGGCTACAAGCTCGGAGCTTTAAACTAGCACACAGTTGGCTTGTTACGTGCCTCCCTTATCTAGGGCCAGGGAAACACGCAACAATTTAACATAAAGGGGAAAAATTCAATAAGAATTAAATTTAGCCAAATTAAAATTAATTAGAGGCCAATTTTGATAATAGCAAATATAACTAAATAATTAAAAAACAAAACAAAAGGGCAAGGCAGCCAACAATTATCACCCTTCTCCTGTCCCAGCACTCCAACAATAAGTCACACCAAATACAATGTCAGAAAAAAAAGTAGTACATTTATTTACAAATTAACAAATAATAAATGACCAAGGTTAATAGTCTGGTACTTCTGTATTTCAGCAGGTACGAGTACTCCGAGATACGGGATCGACTCAAGTCATTCATATTAGAGGATGTTTTGCCATTCTCTGAAAGTACATATAGAGGCGCAAATGTTCTTGTACGTGGTATCGAGATGGGCTGTGTCAGTGTTCCTTTACGCACAGTTAACCTGAAATCTGGTCTAGTTTCGGGCTTGGTGAGGTTGGATGTGTGTAAAAAGTTGCCAGTAGACAATATCAGTCTCATCCTGGGAAATGACCTTGCAGGTGGCAAGGTTTTTCCCAGTCTAGTTGTTGTAGATAAACCAAATTCACCTCAATCTACTGATCTTTCTGTGACTTTTCCACAGGTTTTTCCTGCTTGTGCGGTTACACGTTCCCAGTCGAGAAAGTTTTCTGATGTTGTGGATCTTTCCGATTCTTTCCTGACTCTGCCATCTAATCCGGCAGACTGTAAATTATCTGTTAAGACTGACATGACTGATTCTGTCTCTCAGCTAACAGAAAAACATCCATCAATTGTGAGTAGGGAACATTTGGGTGCTGCACAAAAGATGGATCCAACGCTCACCAACTGCACAAGTGCTGCAGTTGATGACCGTGATCTTGTTGTGGAAGAAATTGGATACTTTTGGGAAAATGGGATTCTAATGCCAAAATGGAAACCAAAGTCTTCAGAGGAAGATGATTGGCGGACAGTATATCAAGTTGTACTTCCCGCCAATTATCGTTCCCAAGTTTTGAAATTGGGACATGAAAATGTTCTTTCAGGACACCTTGGTGTCACAAAAACTTTTAATCGGATCACAAAACATTTTTATTGGCCAGGAGTAAAGTCTGCAGTTTCTGATTTTTGCCTACATGTGATGTTTGCCAGTGTGCTGGAAAACCAAATCCTAACATTCCAAAAGCCCCCCTTCATCCAATTCCTGTCATTGGAGAGCCATTTGAAAGGTTGCAAATGGATTGTGTAGGTCCCCTTCCCAAGTCGAAGCACGGGCACCAGTATATCTTGACAATAATGTGCACTGCACCCCGTTACCCAGAAGCTGTGCCATTGCGGACACTAAAAGCACAGAATTTGTTAAAGGAGCTAATTAAGTTTTGTACCACTTTTGGATTGCCTAGATTAATACAAACTGATCAAGGCTCAAATTTCACTTCAAAAGTTTTTGAGCAAATGCTAAAGGAACTTGGAATCACCCATACAATGTCTACTGCATATCACCCAGAGTCACAAGGAGCAATAGAACGTTTTCACCAAACCTTGAAGTCTATGCTCCATGCTTTTTGCTAGGATTCTGGAAAAGACTGGGTTGATGGTTTACCCCTACTTATGTTTGCAGTAAGAGAGTCTGTTCAAGAATCTCTAGGATTTAGTCCTACCGAGCTTGTGTTTGCTCATACTGTTCGAGGTCCCTTGAAGATGTTGAAGGAACAGTTAATCAGTAAAGTTACTGCCCCTGTTTCTGTGTTGGACTATGTCAGTTTGCTCCGTGAGCGGCTGCATAAAGCTTGTGAACTGGCAAGATCTCACCTATCCTCTGCACAATCCAAAATGAAAGCTCACTTTGATAACAGAACAGTACAGCGAAGTTTTCAAACAAATGACTCTGTTCTTGTACTACTTTCTGTTTCTGGTTCTCCTTTTCAAGCCAAGTTTTCAGGACCTTATGTGATCGAACAAAAGCTCAGTGACACAGACTATGTCTTAACACCTGATCGTAGGCACAAGAAAAGGGTCTGCCACATCAACATGTTAAAACCCTATGTTAGACATGATCCACCTGAGTCCTCTCTGTTGTCAGCATCATCAAACCAACATTGTGTTACAGCTGTACCTGTCTGTCTTCCTGCTGTTGAAGATGTAAGTGATGACACAGACCTGATTTTAGCTGAGCCTCAAACACCTGGATTTCAGTTAAATAATTCAACTCTATTAGCCAACCTGGAGTCACACTTGTTTTATTTGACTAAGAGCCAACATGTGGACATTATAAACGTGTTGCAATGTTATCCAACACTGTTCACTGATGTTCCTGGAAGAACTAATGTGTTGTTTCATGACATTGATGTAAGTACCTCTGCTCCGATCAAACAGCATCCATACAGAGTAAACCCTACCAAACGTGAGGTTATGAGGTCTGAAGTGAACTACCTTCTTCAACATGGTTTGGCGGTGTCCAGTCAAAGTCCATGGAGTTCGCCATGCTTGCTTGTGCCAAAGCCTGATTCCAGTTTCCGTTTCTGTACTGATTATCGGAAGGTTAACAGTGTCACAAAGCCGGACTCTTACCCTCTTCCACGTATGGAAGATTGTGTGGACAGAGTTGGAGGTTCAAAGTTTGTCACCAAGCTAGATCTTTTGAAAGGTTATTGGCAAGTCCTTTTAAGTCCACGAGCATGTGAAATCTCTGCATTTGTAACTCCTGACAATTTCCTAGAGTACAACTGTATGGCCTTTGGAATGCGAAATGCACCAGCAACCTTTCAGCGCCTCATGCACAAAGTTCTTTCTGATGTGCCAAATTGTGAAATTTACCTGGATGACATTGTAATTCATTTAAGTGACTGGACAGATCACCTTCACACCCTAAAAACTGTGTTTCAGAAACTGAAGCATGCCCAATTGACTCTCAATTTAGCCAAATGTGAATTTGCTAAAGCAGTTGTAACATACCTTGGAAAGCAAGTGGGCCAAGGATCTGTGAAACCTGTTATGGCTAAAGTGGAAGCTATAATTGACTTTCCCACTCCATCTACTAAACGGCAGTTGCGCCGGTTCCTTGGACTGGCAGGGTACTACCGAGGTTTTTGCCAAAATTTTGCAACTGTAGTAGTGCCTCTGACTGATCTACTCAGCACAACCAGGAAATTAGTTTGAACTTCTGAATGTGAAAAAGCTTTCCTTGCTGCTTTGTCATGCCCCAGTCCTGTATGCACCTAATTTTGCTACCCCATTCAAGCTGCAAGTTGATGCAAGGGCTTTAGGAGCAGGTGCAATCTTGTTGCAAGATGATAGTGCTCGAATAGAGCATCCAGTATCTTACTTCTCAAAGAAGTTCTCCAAGACTCAACAAAAATACAGCACCATTGAGAAGGAAGCTCTAGCACTTCTGCTGGCCCTTAAACATTTTGAAGTCTATGTTGGAAGCAGTTGTGTTCCTGTTATTGTGTACACTGATCACAATACTCTTGTCTTCCTTTCTCACATGTACAATCTCAATCAACGGCTAATGGATTGGTCATTGATGCTTCAAGAATACAATCTTGAAATCCAACACAAGAAGGGCTCTGAAAATGTCCTAGCGGATGCTTTGTCTAGAGCCTTTGACTCTGGAGAGTAAAAACAACCTTGAAGAATTTACAAGCCGCTGGTTGTAAATTTTGGTGAAGGGGGTGTTGCATATAAAGATTTTATTTTATGCATTTAATATTTGTGGTCTCAAATGTTGTACACTGCCACCCTGTGGGAGGGTTTGTTGTTGCTTTTGTTTCTCTCTCTCTCTCTCTCTCTCTCTCTCATTCTATCTTGTCTCACCTGTTGGCAATTAAGTGGCTGAGGCATGCAGCAGTAGAGAACAAAGAGAGACTGTGCCAAACACTAGTTGGTGAAGGCTGCTCTTATTTGGTTCTCCTGCCACAGACTAGCTTTTAAGCTAAATCATATTGGGATACTTGTTGTAACATTAAAAACAACAAACAAAAGATCTAAATGATTGAGGAAGCAACTTTCTAAACTCTTAAAATAAAATTAAAAAGAACAACAAAGATCTTACCTTGCTCCCTCTCTACAAGAAACAGGAGAGAAATAAATGTATCAAAGAAAAAGTGACATTCACCTCCGTACTGCTCCAAAAAGTTTAAACAAAACCAAAAATATAAAGTATAAATAACAAAGGGAATTTAAAGTCAAAATTTCACTATATTGTTCACTAACAATAGGGTTTTTAATGTTACAACAAGTATCCCAATATGATTTAGCTTAAAAGCTAGTCTGTGGCAGGAGAACCAAATAAGAGCAGCCTTCACCAACTAGTGTTTGGCACAGTCTCTCTTTGTTCTCTACTGCTGCATGCCTCAGCCACTTAATTGCCAACAGGTGAGACAAGATAGAGAGAGAGAGAGAGAGAGAGAAAACAAAAATCAACAACAAACCCTCCCACAGGGTGGCAGTGTACAACATTTGAGACCACAAATATTAAATGCGTAAAATAAAATCTTTATATGCAACAGGCTATAAAACTATACAAAGACACAAATGATAGTCTCTGCTTGGTCTGTGTCTGAGTCGTACATGTACAGCTGGCTGGGCCTCTCTCATTCATGTTGCTTCTCTCTGTCTGCCTGTCTATTGCAATACACAAAGCGGGGGAGCTCTTAGGCTCCGCCCCCTTGTTAAATTGGGCGGGATGTCGAAACTAACTTTCAGGTGAAGCAACATGCCCCTAAAACAGCAAACTGTGTACACGCCCCCAAAATGACACTTTTTAATACATCATAATAAAAAAATCTGAATTGTGTTTTGAACTGAACCTAAACTGGCACACTCAGAAGAACCATAATATTAATATTACATCTTAAAAAAGGGGTAAAATAGGTGCCCTTTAAGGGTCACAAAAAAAAAGAAAAAGAAAAAAGTCTGGGTTTTGGTTCCTCACCCAACCAACTTGTTTGAGCTTGGGTCAACCATGGCTTGTTATTATATGTATATAGTATTATGACTTAATGACTTGGCTGCGAACTTAAAAATGGCACTTCATTTGTTTTCATTCTCCTGGCTTGTGTACGCGCTAGTGAAGTTCTCCGTAAACTAATAGTGTGTCTAGCTCCTCCTTTTTGGTACCCTTTTGTCATGCTAGATTCTCTTTGGAAAGGGTACCCAAAATGGGATACGTTTTGACAGTGGAAACAGGCCAATATTGTTTGAATTCTTCAACAATTGTGTGATTTGCTGCTGGAATTCTGATTTGAGGATGTCAAACTTTGACATTTGAGGATGTCAAAAACCTGCTATACTGATATATTGGACTATACGTTGTGTACTACAAATAAGCTTCAAATTTTAAAATGGTGAAATCTATAAAAGAATAAAGTATAAATACAAGTAATATAAAAACAAATACAGAAAAGTTATGAGCCTTGTACTTTGTACTTTTACTGCTTAACATGCAATAACTTGCTATGTTGAATCAATCCTTTATTTATTTTAAAAGCACACCCCTTATTTCAGTTGACAGCTCTGTCATTTAAGTGTCTTAAGTTTTGCCTTTCTTGACTATCACCAAACGAACAAATAAATGAATCATGCATCTTAAAAGAGGTATATTTAAATGTTTATGTAAATTTATATATAAATGTATGAAATGTATTATACCTGGGGGAAGAAATAAAGTTCCTCGAACTCCGTTCTGTCTTATGTATACCCTCTGTACACCTGGTGCCATGTACCAGCGCTCTGTGACAGTCGTGGCCAGCGCAGAGGTCTGACTGAAATCTTGAGACAGATGTCCACTGTAGACTGATATGTTAACTACCATCGGTGTGAGCACATTCGTCTTGCGCAACCTTCAATAAAAATAGATGAAAAAGAAAAAAAGTGTAGGAATAAATAAAAATAAACTTTGGCCTCAGTTTTTGAATTCATTTGCGAAAAAAAGTATTTAAATTTTGTAAAGCAGACTACAGTAAATACACCATCATTCTACAGTTACCTAAGTGCAGATCGACTTCCTGGTACAGGCCTCAGGCTCCACAGCAAACCCATCTGCTCTGTGCCTTCATACGTGCCTCCCAAACTTTCATCTCTTGCCACTATTTCAACAGGATACATGTAGTTATAAGGTCATACATGGATTTTGAACCATTGTTTTAGTTTTTTAATGTTCAATTCTTCAATTTAATTTTAATAAATAGATCTTTGCATTGTACATTTTGGTACCCAGCAGGAACATTCAGCTAAAATTTTATTTAACATTATCTTTAGTTTGTCAAAGCAAGTTAGTTATCATCAGCTCTTGTGCAGAATATGAGCCAGTTATGTACCTAATAACTGTAAAAAACGAGCCATTTTTATACAAGCAATCAGTGGAGACAATCTGAGATAGAAAACCATAAATGGAGGTTTTGAAAGAGAAAGATGTGAAGTGTTTAATCAGAATTTATGTCTATGTTGGAATTTACAGTATGTCTACAGTGGTAATCATGCATCAGGTTGTTTTACCCACCTGCTACTGTTCCATGTTCATCACTGATATAGTGTCCAAAAGCCTCCCAGAAGTCCTTATCTTCAGACTGATGTAGAGAGTGCAGCGTTACCTCTTGATTTGGCAGTAAATTCCTTATGACAATCTGAAACTTCTCGTCCACCATTCCTCGACATGGCCGAACAGTTAAAAGAGGACATCCCCTACTCTCAGTGCTCACAGTTCTAAAGACAAATAAATGAGAGACAGCAACGTGTATGTCTTGTTTTCCCTATTATACACCGCTGTTAGGAATACACTTCCATTCCTTTTTGGTTGAGTGGCAGATATGTTTAATAATACACTCAAAACTTTTCACTTAAACTTAAAAGTTTAAGACCAAAAAAATTTAAATGAATCCTTAAAATAAAAATAATTTAAAATGCAGAAACATGAAGAAAGTGATTTGTGACTGATTTATCGATTCACATACCAAATAATTCAATGAAAATGTCCAACTCACACTGGACATCTCGGGAGCACTCAAGATTTTCATTGAATAATGCATTGTTTCAACAATTTTGGTTTGTTTTTTACTCACTAACCTTGATATGGCTTCAGAAGTCTTATGTAGGCAAGACGGGTCACTTTTATGGAACATCTGTGGCTGTGCTTATGCGTCCTTTTTAAAGCTGACACACTAATGACTATTCAGTGGCTATTACACATTACTGTCTATTCATCATTGTTGTGGAGTGGAAATGAAATTCACTAGCTTTCCATTAAAATGGCACAGTTTTTGTCACAATTTATATTGTTAATTGTCATTAAATAAATAAACAATTAAATGACAAAAAGGCAATTTATGATTCTGTAAAAGAAAAAAGAAAATAGAATTTTGTTTACACTTTGTAAAAAAAAAAACATAAAAGAAATATCTGTACGTTACCTAACTGGTGCTAACATGACGAAACGTCCAATAAGAATAGACCAGCGTGTCATCTGTGATAATAAATTGATTACAGTAAATCAAAATATTCCTTGCTGCTTCTTTTCTTCAAAACTTTACAACATAGCTTGTAGTAAAAGGAAAGAAAACCCATCAACATTTTAGACCCAGACAGAAGAAATGTTAAAATATGCGTAATGTATCAACCCTAAGTCCAAATTATTGAAATGTTACCTTAAGGAAATTAGTGTTAATAGTACGAAAAACGTATATAATCTTCCACTAACGTCGCCAGCAGTAATGAATGAAGATCTGCAGTTCAGCAAGGGGCTACTGCTGATGATGAAATATTACACTTACCTTTGACACAAATGTTTATGTCCTTACAGCAGTAAAGGCATTTTTTTTTTTACTCTTTCTGGAGCCAGGGCATGCATGTTTATATAAATTGTTTCTATCCCGTTAAACTTTAAAATGGTAGTTTAGCCTGTTTTGTTGGAGAGACAGATCACAATAACAGCAAAACAAGCGCACCACCATCACAAAAAAAAAACATGTAGAAATACTATACTGTAGAGTTTATGTTAGATTGCAACATATAGGGACGTTATTAAATGACAACATAACATCTAGTTTCGTACCAAATCGCTGGACAAATCACACTCCCCGTTGCATGCACACTTGTATACCAAAACTATTTTATACCCCTGTCCCTCTTTCCTGGCCTTTGAAACGATTTGGGGGCGGTCGCAGACCTGTGGAGCAGGCTACTCAGCAGATCTATGACCCAAGCACCCCTGTTGTTCCTGATTCGCCCAGTAGGGGAGGAAAATATATGACGAAATAGCATCATTTAATTTTTCTTTGTAGTGTATTTAATTGTAAACACTATAACAGATCAGATAGATGGTATAATTATGCACTATGATATTAGTTATAGATAGATATAATTAATATGCACTGTTTATATCTATACACAGCCTACAAAGACATCTTAAATGCAATTTGATTTAATGTTTTTATAAATTAAAAAACATATAATATATTGTTGAATCAGACCATGTTTTATTGGTGGTAATTGATGTTGGTAATTTAAATGTAAAGTTAAATCAAGGAGTTTATAAAATAAAATGTATTCTTTTTTTATACCTTAGACATGTAGAACATGTCCATGTGTACTGTATCTGCAATATGTGATGCAGGTTCGAAAGGTTTAGGAATTCTCTGAATGAATGGATTTTAAAAAAATTTTGTGCTGTACACCTAATGTACTTTAAAACCATAAATCAGTGGGTTCTCTCCTAGTTGTAGGCAAGTAACAAATTACAAATACTGAAATGACTGTAATTGAGTAGTTTTTCTCAGAAATTGTAATTTACTTAGTAGTTTAAAAAATGTGTACATTTACTTTCCCTTGAGTACATTTTTGGTGAAGTATCTGTACTTTTACCTCACTTTCCTTCAATCTGTAGGTGCTAATTTATTATTTTTTCTTGTCTATGGTGATTGGCTAGCAGAGAAGGAGTAGAGTACTAGAAGTAGAATTATAAGTTCTAGGATGGCTATCCAATCAAATTGCACAAAGAAAATCGCATTATACAGAACAACCTCAAGACACAAAATCTTTACACGCAATAACCTAGAGACTGTCTAAACTTCATGTCACTGATGAGAAGATGGCGGATGTTTACTGTATGATGATGGAAATCACCAAATGACTTTAAAAAAGTCACTAAATGCACTACAAAATGTTACGTTTTCACAAACACACATGCACAAATTGACACATCAACCTTTCACTGTGTAATACTCACTACTTACTACTCTTGAGTACTTTTAAAAGGGCTACTTTGTATTCATACTTTATATTATTAATATTATTTATATTTAATTATTAATATTTAGTAATATTTACAACAGATACTTTTACTCTTCTTGCACTATATTTTTGGGTAAGTAATGGTACTTTTACTTGAGTAAAATTTTTCAGTACTCTTTCCACCACTGGTTGTAGGTTGGTATGACAATCTGATTAAATTACATTCATTCTTTCATTCATTTTCTTTTTGGCTTAATCCTTTTAATAATTTGGGGTCGCCACAGCAGAATAAACTGCCAACTTATCCAGCCTATGTTTTACGCAGCGGATGAGCTTCCAGCTGCAACCCATCACTGGGAAACATCCATACACACTCATTCACACACATACACTACCGACAATTTAGCCTACCTAATTCACCTGTACCATAGACTTGTGGGGAAAACCGGAGCACCCAGAAGAAACCCATGCGAACACGAGAAGAACATGCACAGAAACGTCATCTGACCCAGCCGAGGCTCAAACCAGTGTTACCCACTGCGCCACCGTGCAGCCAATTAAATTACACAATTATGAAATAAATTTAGTTAATTTCTTTGAAAATATGTACATTTAAAATTGTTGAAAAAGCATGTAGCCAATATTAGCAGATGTTTTTGCAATAGGCTTTGAAATATCTGTATATCTGTGAAATTTAAATATGAACTTAATCATATATGTGATTTGCATGCATTGCCATATATCAGATTTCTGTTGCCACACATCTGATTAAGGATCCACAAATCATGGAAATGCATGTGACCACCAACACTGAGTTCACACAAAATACTTTTCATTTGAAAGTTTCTAATACTTATTGACAAGTAGGACGAGATTATTTTATGGTATTAAGTGTTATGGTATTTACTTTATTTTGCAGTAAAGACATATTTCACAATAAAGTTATTTAAAAAGGTGGTTCTTCCAGAAAATCAACAATAGGTTTATAATAATTAAACTTAAATACTTCAGGAATTTAAAAGTACTTTTTTTTGGATATTGTTATTGTAGGGTCGCACAATATAGTTTTTATAGGCTCTTTTGGCTGAGCTGATGCCGATATTTTTCTGTTTGTGTGTTTTTGAAAAGGTATTAATTTACAGAGTCAGGTACGAGATTTTTATACCCTGAATGTGCTTTATTTTAGTGGGATCCACTGTTGCGGAACATACGATTTTTGTGTTGTATGTTCCAGTATTAAATTTAATTGATATGAATAAGTGTGAGTAAAAGACTGCAAGCTGTGTTGGTTTGTGCAGACATTTAGAGGGTATGTTTAGCACAGAAACACCAACTGACCCAGCCGAGGTTTGAACCAGCGACCTTCTTGTTGGGAGGCGACAGCACTACCTACTGCACCACCGCGTCGCCTCAATCCTCTAAATAGAAAATAAAAACAATTGAAATTACTTTGAATACTATATTACAATAGGTATTAACGAGCGCCATGTGGCTCAGTGGTTAGCGGTTTAGGTGAATTGAGTAAATAAAATTCGCCGTAGAATGAGTATGTGAGAGATTATGGGTGTTTCCCAGTACTAGGTTGCAGCCGGAAGGGCATCCGCTGCGTAAAATATAATAATAATACAGTTTTTTTATAGTGCGCTTTTCTCAGACTCAAAGTGCTAACAAGAGTATCAGAACACAATAAAACATGCAATACAAAAAAATACAAATTAAAAAAGTAAAGACATAAATTATAAACAATACTAAAAAGGTGTGTTTTAGATTTTTTCTGATGTTTGTGGGAAGAGAATTCTACAATTTAGGTGCACGGTAGGAGAATGCCCTACCTCCCATCATGGTGCTCCGTTTGCATCAAGGCTGAAACAAGGTGAGCACCGAAGTGGAACTTAAATAACGAGAGGAAGATGCAGCAGATATCAGATCACATATATAATCAGGAGCAGAACCATGAATAGACCCCCAAATAAAGAGTTACAAAAGTCGAAACGAGACGTAATAAAAGCTTAAATAAGCCTTTTAACATCTGTTGTTGAGCGAAAAGGACGGATGCGGGCAATGTTCCATAAGTGATAAAATGCAGTTTTTGTTAACTGTTTAAAATGAGGTTTCAGGCTAAGGTGAGCACCAAAAAGTACACAGATTTCACATCTGCATAGAAGAAGTAAGAAGAGGTCCATCAACTGTTAACATAAGATTACCACATCTATTAAAAGTAGAGGATGTGCCAATGAGTAAAGTCTCAGTCTTGGAGCTATTTAATTTAAGATAGTTTTATTGCATCCAGGCCTTAATCTCTACCAAGCAGGCATTAAGTGTCAACAATGCGGCCGATAGATTAGATGTACTAATGTAAATCTGTGTATCATCAGCATAGCAATGATAATTAATACCATATTTTTTAAGAATTTGTCCGAGAGGTAGCATATAAATGCTAAACAAAAGTGGCCCGAATTCCGAACCCTGGGGGAAGCCATGACAGAGAGAGAGACATTTTGTGACCCCCCCCCCCCCCCCCCCCCCCCCCCCCCCCCCCCCCCCCAAATAAATATACTGTGAGCGTTCAATGAGGTTGGATGGGAACCAGCTTAGTGCTGTCCTGGCTAAGCCAAACTTAGTTTTGAAATCTGTCCAATAATAAGCTGTGGGAGATAGTGTCAAATGCTGCAGTTAAATCCAAGATCACCAGAATACCACAAGACCCCGAATCAGCAATCATAAGAAGGTCATTAGTGACCTTAACTAAAGCTGCTTCCACACTGTGACCTGATCTAAAGCCGATTGAAATACATCAAATAAGGCATTTACTTTGATTTGGTTTTGCAGTTGACACACAAAACTTATGCTAAAAAGGGTCAATTTGAAATGGGCTGATAGTCAGCGGAATCACAGCCTGGTTTTTTAAGGTTTGGCGTAACAGCAGCAGTCTTCAGTGTGGTTTCTGTTGACCTCGCACTGAGTGAGGTATTCACAATAGCTGTGATGTGGGGCACAAATACTGATAAACAGTTTTTTTTTCAACCGAGGTTGGAAAGGGATCTAGTACACAGGATGTTGAGGTCATTGACATTACAGTCTTTGCAATAAAATTATCATCAACAGCATTAAAAAAATAAGAGACTTGGAGCAGACAAAGAAGGTAAAAGCTCAACTTAGAGAAAATTTGCATCACAGGCAATAGAGGTGAAAATATTATTAATCTTTGTTGTGAAAAAGTTTAGAAATTCATTACAAAGCTCGACAGACGCTGAGGTGAATTTGTTGGAAGGTCTGTTCAAATTGGTAATTGTTCTAAAAGAATTCTAGAATTGGAAACTTTAGAATTGTTGCAATGGTCAGAGCATTATGATACTCTGTTTGGTGCTGTTCAAACATTTGAGTTTTACTAAACCAGATTTGGTATACTTTCGCTTTAATTGCCTGCTTGCAGCTTTCATTTTTCGTAATTCCTGCGTAAACTAAGGGGATGACCTTTTTAACAAAACCTCTCGACTTTTCAGCGGAGCAATGTCCTCAAGAACAGATTTTAAAAA
Source organism: Danio tinwini (assembly GCA_903798205.1). Taxonomy (NCBI): domain Eukaryota; kingdom Metazoa; phylum Chordata; class Actinopteri; order Cypriniformes; family Danionidae; genus Danio; species Danio tinwini. The sequence goes on from CAIGQZ010033199.1 coordinate 17,714, forward strand.
CACCATTATACTGGTCAGCTGTGGACATGAGAGGTAAACCCTCAATGTATTGATTGAGCTGGTCAGGGTTGATATCACCAAGTTTCCTAAAAACAATAGTATGTTTTTTATAGTGGTTTGAGATGGTGGTGTGTACAGCGTAATAAGTTTATGGTCACTGAATGCTTTAAGTGGTTGGATATTTACTCCAGAAGTGCATATCAAGTCTAATGTGTGACAACATTTATGTGTTGAAAAGTCGACATGCTGAACAAAATTAAAACAGTCAAGTATGTTCAATAAACATTAAGCTGGAGTACAAGCAGCATTCTCTACATGCAAATTGAAGTCACCAGTTAAAAGAAGAGCTGGGCAGAGTGCACTGGAGAATGTCAAAAGAAATCTTATTTAAATCCAAACTATTTAAATCTTACCTTGGAGAAATGAATGTTAAAACTCCGAAATGTAGATGTAACGTTAATATAGATAATTTAACTTGCTGTTCAAATAGCTACCTGCTGTTCAGTTCACCATGGACTAATGCTGATGGCGAAATGTTACCTTGACACATATGTCATTCATTACAGCAGCAAATGTCCTTTATAACTTTTTGAAGCCAGGGCATACATTGTTGTTTTACGCAGGTTCTGTAAATTCCAATACACTTCTAAAATTCTAATTTAGCATGTCATTTTGAAAGGAAGACGATCACATTTAATGCAACACAAGCTCCAACCACCACAAAGACAACACGTAAATTGCATAGATTTCAACAAATATAAAAATTATTAAATGACAACATATCGTCCCACGCTTATACCAAAATATTTTTGTTTTTGAGTGTTGATCCTGTCTCACCTATGGTCCCGTCCCGTTCCAGTTCTTTTTCTTTGGACATACTGCACTTTTCAGTGTATTACTGCCATCTGCTTGTGACTTGAATCAAAAACACTTTCCAGTCGATTAGGCTGGTGGTTTGTCCCTTCTCCCTCCCAGCTACCTGACTCCTCTGCTTGTACCCTCCAGCACCATGTGGCACATAGCTAGGAAAAGCATCTCTTCTATGACATATAAACACTTATTTATTAAATTTGAATGTGAAACCAGATGAGATCCACACCAACTTCTGAAAAACCAAACCTGATGCTATGTAACACCAAACCGAGCTTTTCTTTTCACCAAAAAATATAGTGAATGTTTTGGACACTTTTGGACAGCATGACATTTCACAATACTTCTGGAGAGACTTTTACAAATAACTGCATATGTAACAAACTGTTTTACTTTTAAAATTTCAGATCAGAACAAAAAACTTTATAACTCCTGTGTCTGCATTTAAAACTGAAATTTTGTTACATGTTAATAGAAATGAGGACAAAAGGAAGCATACTGAGAAATGGCCACTTTTTGGCATATCAATGATTTTTTTCAGTTTACATTTACAATTGAGTCTTGATTCTTACCATGGTGGAGAGGTTTGAGTGCCGAATGATCGTAGAAGCTGTGTTGTCTGTGGCTAAATGCCCCTAGTAGGGTCTCCCAAGGCAGTAACATGTCAGAGTGATGTGGGACCATGCTTCTATAAACCCCACAACCAGTAGGAGGGGCCAAATGGGCCCAGTGCAGTGTGGATTGGGCAGTGGTCGAAGAGGATCACCAGATTTTTGAATATGGAAACTCTTAGGACAGGGTGTTCCACCTCATGGGAGGGATGGAGCCTAAACTTGTGCAGTAAATTGAACAGTACCAACTAGAGCTCACCTTCCCACCGACAGTTTAGGCTCTAGAACTCAACTTTGTGAGATGGGCTGGACCCTTTTCTACTTTGGAGTTGCCCATGGTGAGAGGCAGCAGGCTGGTGTGGGCTTGCTTATAACTTCCCAGCTCAGCAGCCATGTGTTGGTGTTCTCCCGGTAAATGAGAGGGTAGCTTCCCTGTGCCTATAGATCAGGAATAGGTCTCTCATTTTAGTTTGAACTTATACAACAAACAGCAGTGCAGAGTACCCAACCTTTTTGGAGTCCTTGGGTGTTGGAAGATGCTCCAACTGGGCAGTTCAATACCCACGTGGGCAACAACAGTGAGCCTGGAGAGCCATGATTGAGAGGAATGGCCTCCATGATCTGAAAACGAGTGGTGTTCTGTTGTTGCATTTCTGTTCAGGGTTTTTCCATAACAAACACCATGTTTGAGCACAAGGGTGTCCATCGGTGCACCATTTTGTTATGTGATTACTTGAACCTAACATGTTGTAACTTTCAAAACCTGAAGAACTTTGACGAAATCACAAGGGAATCTGAAGACATTGGAGTCAGAACATGGATCACTCTCTCATTATCAATGCAACCATAAAGTTCTATGTCTTGAAGGCCTCTGGTGCCTACAGCGGGGGCAACCCATTAACCCCTGTAATGGACACTGGAAGTAATAGATGCCATCAAGCTGAAGGAGGAGTCCTACAAGGCCTGGTTGGCTTGTGAGACTTCCAAGGCAGCTGATGGTTACTGACAGGCCAAGCATGTTGCAGCACTGGACAAGTTCTTTACCCTCTCTTGTGTGCTTGAGGGTTTGCCTGTCCAGACCACAGGCTATCTGATCTCTGTATGACCAGACCAGGAGTTTGCAGTTATGGGCCAGAAGTGGTCTGGTTCGGGGACCACAGAATTTCATGCAGATGTCCTGTTGGCTTTATCAAACCTGGATCTTCAGCGTGCACTGGGATGGTTTGCTGTTGAGTGTGATGCAGGGAGAGCAGTTCAATCTTAGAATTTTTTTCATAAGCGAGGGAAGGAGGAAACATGAGATTAACAGATGGATTGGTGCAGTGGGAACAGCAATGCAGTCAATGTACCAGTCTGCTGTGGTGGAGGAGCTGAGCTGAAAGGCAAAGCTCTTGATTTACCTTTATCTACATTCCTACTCTCAATTATGGTCATGAGATTTTGAAGGACAAAATTTAGAATACAAGTGGCTGAAATGAGATTCATTTGCAGGGTGCTGGAATTCTGTCACCCGGGAGGAACTCAGAGTAGAGCCACTGCACCGTCACCAAGTGAGAAAAGCCAGTTGAGGTGGCTCGGACATCTGTTTCTGATGCCTCGTGGACACCTTCCTGTGTCTGTCTGCTTGCCTGGTAACACCTTGGGATCTCCCTTGAGTAGGTGGAGGAAACGTCTGGGGAGAGGCAAGTCTGGGGTTCATTCAGTTGAACATTTGGTTTGCTTTTCAAATAAATAAATAAATAAAAATGACTTTTTATCAAGTTTTTTTTTTAAATATACACAAATACATGTATATATAA